>JALJEE010001585.1:0-20253 GCA_023231475.1 Seison nebaliae
TCAAATTTTTTTGCACTATGTTTAAGAGCTTGAATAGGGCTATTTTGCGATATCCACCTTTACGAAAGATACTTCATAGGACAGAAGTTATGACCGGTTTTATAAAAACGTAAAAGTGTCCGATTACTTTAAATTCCTACTATATATCCATTTAATCGTTTTTCTCCCTTCAACATTCTCTTATAAATGACTGATATTGACATCAATTCTTTTAAAAAGTACAAATTAATTTTTACAATTTTCATACTAATTATTAATTTATCTAAACATTATATATTAAAATTTAAATATTAGAATTATATTATAATAATTAATAATAATATAATAGATGTCATAATTAATTTAAAAATTTCAAATATTTTCTTTAGAAAAAAAATATTCGCACAAAGTAGAAAATATTGATCGATTAATTCCATATCACAGGTTATTATCTCGAATTGAGCAGGCCAAAGGGCCATAGAGACGAAAAAATCGTGAAACATACAAGCCGAGGACATAACAACCATCAGCTAACAGAGAAATATGAGATTATTCTAAACTACTATTTTACCGTTTCAAATATCTCGATTGATGACTAAATCATATGACTCTTTTTGTTGTTGTTATTCTGTCAAATTATTGATATGTCCTGTATTAATTTCGGATAATAAGAAACAGAAGATCAATCATTATATGATATTATGATTACTTTGTATTTATTATTATCGTTGATGTTTATCAATAACAAAGAATAAAATATGTTTCATGGCCGTTTCAATTTATCATACAGACATTGTTTGCCATTTCTATTAAGTCGTAAACTTTTGTTTCCATCATTCTGTCAATGCAAAAACTTTTTTATATCTATCGTACATCTTATTATAAATATATGTGAACTTTCGTCTAAAATTGTGCCTTAAGGTTTATCTTGTCGATAATTTTATTAGGAAAATATTTATTGTTTTCTTCCTTTTCTTCCTTTTCACATATGCCTTCCCGTTCCCACCTCAATTATTCAGATGAAACAATGTTGCAACACAACCTGATAAATCAAAAGGTTGATAAAATTGGTGATCTATCAATTCTTATTAATTCGAAAGTTTCTTTCTACCACAATTTTCTATTAAAGTTTTCTATTACGCTGTTCTCAAAATATTTCCTTCCAGTCTAGAACATGAGAAATGTTGGTTTGTTTTCAAGGGAAGTAATGTCTCACTTTTTCTATCAAATCGGAAATGTAATATGAAGTCATATGTTTTTATTTCCCTATATTTATTTTTATGGAGTCCAATTTGTATGATTAATATTTTAGTGAAAGAAGAAAGAAATTAAATTAAACGTTTCTCAATCTTATTATTCGCGCTGAGTTTGAAGGAAAAAAGGAATAAACACTTATCGTACCATAAGAAGACTTTCGATGAATTATTATTTTTAATAAGAAACAATAATGGGAAGACGTATATGGAAACCATTTTCTATTTCCTTCTGTCATCTCACTTCCACCATATCACTTCGAATAGTAGTAATCATGAGCGATAAAAATTGAATGAAAACCAAAATTGTATATTTCAACCATGGTTCTATCAAATGGAATTGAAATGATGGCAATAAGTGTAATCGTTCGCTTTTAATGCCAAACAATGTCAAGTAGGTCTTCTTTGATGACGAAGCAGCTGCGAAGCAATCACTCAGCAATCCAAATTTTCCCAAACTCCTCGAAAAGAAACAAAAAGGCAAAAAGTATGATGTCGAACTAAGCACAATAACATTCATCAAAGAAATACAATCATCAAAAAAAAAATGTTGAATGAATTAGGAAGAAAATGAGCGAGAAACAGAGAGACAGAGAGGGAGATATATAGCAATTTTAGATGAGTTAAAATGCCGAAAATATTCCGGTTGATATATGTTATGGGAAGTAAGAAATTTGAAGGAAATTTTCCCATTTCTTTCCTGCTCTTCAGTCATTTATGACGTAACGACCATAATCAACCATATCATTTTTTTGAAGAGAGGTTATTCCGTCGTTCGTAGAGATTACGTGGGATAACCAATCGTCCGTGTCCCATTTGTGCTGATTTGTTAACATTCTTAAATATAATTTAGTGGTGGAGTTGGAAAATGATCGTTTCAACTAATTCTTTCCCTAACCACATTATATGGTATTAGGATACACATAATTTATGGTTATTTTTATATCAGAACTTTTGAATTCCAATCGCAACTATCAGTATTGGTTTGTATCAGACAGAACTGGTGCATAGTTGAGAAGAGAGTCAGTTCAGTTGGTTATGGTGAAATATGATGCGATCGTATATCATACCATCAATGATGTACTTTAATAATGAAGAAAAAAGTAGGACAACCATTTTTTTATAGGATTGATGGAAGTTCTTTGAGAAACTGCCTATAATTCATCAGTTTTTTATTCGTTTTTAATGGTCAGTCGATTAATCGTAAATAAAAATTCATTAGAAGAATTGAATATCGTTCGATATTGAAATTATCTTCATTATTTTCATTTTTTCTTCATTTCCAATAAAGTTTAGCGCAACTGTCCAATTTGTTAAAAGAAGTTTTTGTTCATATTCAACTTACTAACTGGACGTGAAGTTAACTTTTTTTATTTAATTTATTAAACTTTTCTTAATGAAATGGAAGAGGGACTGATTACTTATTATCAGTAGATATTTTTATGATATTCCCATTTGACCACGTGCAAATTATGTGTTAGTGCAGCTGTCAATGGATTTTGATGAAACGTCAAACGACTGAATAAGAGAAAACAAAAGAACGATTAAAGATGAGATATTGGTTATAGTCATATTGATTGGGAAGTTTTAGTACTGTCATAATTAAATGTTATCCCTTCTCCATTTTATTCGTAACCACCAAATTTTTTTGTCATTTAACTTTTGTTTATTCGAATAAATGGATAATTATCTTTCATTGTATCAAACGAAAGGTTATAAATTTCCTGTCAGAATTGAACTTTCGATATTGGTAACTTACAATAATTCATTTTTTTTTCGTAAACTTTAGAATAAACTTTAGAAAATAATTAAGAGGAATAAAACTTAATCATTTTACTCGTTTTACCATATTCACGAAGATTATTTGCATTTGATACTTTTAATGAATCTTTTTATAAATGACATTGAGAAAACGAGGGGAATTGTGGGAATATTTTACGAAATAAATTCGTTATGAGATGATTGAATGAGAAAAACAAAAAAGAATTCCTCCCGAACGTCTTTCTCATCATAAGTAAATAAGAAACATTATACCATCTATGTCTACGTAGTTAGGAATGTTTCGTTGGTAATTGAAGTTGCATGTTCCAAAATCTCATGTTTTCTTCATTCTCATATTGAACATATCAAGAAGATTCCCCACCGCCAACACCATCGCCACCATTCCTCCTTCCTTCTTGAGACGATGTGAAGTGTGTGATTCATTTGGGAGATTTGCATTGAATCTTCATTATCATTGTCTGTTCGAAACATAATTCTTTTTGTCATTGTAAGAAGAATAAGAATAATAATAATTTAATTATTTTCTACTTTTCCACATCCTGATCGAATGTGATGATGAATGTGTAATATTATGATAAGCTCGAAGGCTAAGGAAATATTGATTGGATAATGAACGTTACGTTCTGGAGATTAAAATTAATAATTCCCAATTAGACTATTCCAATCGTTCGATGAAGGAAATAATCGTTAAAATACTTTATTAGAAGAAAGAATGTTTTCTCATCTGCTGGTTTACATATAGTCAATTTATCATGAAACTGCAAGTGTAAGAATCTCGATTATGATAATCGTCTGCCAATGTAATCAATTTTCTTCCAACAATTCACGTGGTACATGAACAACGAGAATTCTCTTAACCATTCGAAGGAAGAACAATTGCATTCATCAAAATATTATTATATGATAATAATTCATTGACTCCAATTCCCATAAGGGACAATTGAAGAATTATAAAAGAAAATTTGATTATCATTAAACGATCGTCAATGATTTGTTAAACGATCCTCTCAAGATTCTTTCTCAATCGTACATTCCTCTCCATTTCAATTTACACTTCCGATTTGACACCTACAGTCTAATTGAAACAAAAGAAATAAGACAATCGAACCTCTAATCACAATCAATTCTTTCCTTATTATTTTTAGGAATAATAAATTGATTTATCAACAAATATGAGTATGAAAGATATTCTATTGTGTGATTAACTTCAAATTAATTGTTTATTTTTTCGAGATTTTCTTTTCCTTCAGCTGATATTCTGATATATCGTCAAACCTGAACATTTTGTTCATGAAAATCTTTTTATCATTGAAATTATCGAAAAAGATATTAATTTTACAGATAATTAAATAGGAAAGAATAACATTCCATTATTTCCGTTATTTCCTGTCGATTTCTTTATTATTTATTATTTCTAACGAATAATTTAAAGACAATAGTCAACTAACTATCCTTGTTAATTATTGTTCGAATATTTTGAAGAATTAACTCGTTATATTTCTACCTCTATCACAAATACTCAAACATCTTCCTCAAAAAATTTTGGAGAACTTTCTATTCTTATCGTACCATCTTCATTCAATGGAAAGTTACGCATGATTATGCAAAGCGAAAATGAACGGAGAATGAAGAAAGACTATTTCTGAAGGATTATAACAACAAACATGACTTCGATTCTTCTTTCTATTTGCTGATAATCTCTCTCTCATCTTTCTGGTAGAGTACGTGTTTGACAATTTTCATTTCTGATGTACCTGTTAGGAGTACTTGAGAGGAATGCATAAACAGCAAGAAACCTGATGAACAATATAATGAATTGTATCGCCTTCAGATCGAAGTTCTGTAAATGAGCTGTTGGAAGTAAATAGTTTTCTTTTCGTCATATTATTCCAACCACGTTCCCATACGATAAGAATCGAACAAAAAAAATTTAAGGAATGTTTTCTTCACTTCATCAAGAAACCAAACGACCTCCACTTCTCATATTGTCATTGTGATTTTAACGTATTGATGGAATAATGAATGTCAATGTTAATGAAGTGAGAATTTTATAAAGCAGAAAAATTAGTTGATCAGGCAGTGTAATATTAATAGTGTATTTTTGATACGATAAATAGTACACGATGATTTTTAAGGGGGGAAAATGTTTGATTTCCATTTTTGATATTTCATTAATTTTATTATTCCATCTACGAATATCAATAATATTAGTTCAATTCTTTTTTAACGAGAACAATTCTCTTCCAGTGAATTTTAACGGTAGCAATAACAACAACAACAGTAAGAATTCCGATCAATAAGTCCGTAAGTATTTTCTTCATTTAACAGTGAATATATAATTAATTTGAAATTTCTTCGCTTACATCATGTGGCATTAGGGCGAACATAGACCTAATGCGGAATACGAATGTGTAAATTAATTTCGGGTGTTCATCTACATTATTCATTTACTCTTTCTCACTAATGAGCAGTGTTATACGTGCAAAGATACTATTCCACTTGGATCATCGTCATATAGCATAGCAGGAGGCTAAATCTATATTATTGTGTCGAGTGGATGAAGAAAATTCGAAATAAGCATTTCTTATTGTTATTCTGTAATCTGACTCAAACATTCACTTGAACGATTTCAATTCTTTTCAGTTTTTTTGTTTTCATCTACTGATAATTCAATTTAATCCTGATAATCTTTATTTTACTCATTCGCCCCTCTAATATCGTTCATTTACCTAAGCATATCGTGTATATTTATAAGAACGAGATGTTTTAATAAAACAAATATTTTCAGATGGTTGAAATGATTCCTTCTCAGAAATGTTTTGGGAGGACAGACCGTAACTATATTGAGTTCTCAAATAGGAAAATTCTCAACCAATACTTTTATTCTTTTGGTCAATTCTCAACTTTATAATATTATCAAATATCATTATGAATAATCCTGAAATGATCGTTTTGTAATTTTTATCATTTCAAACATTTTACCAAACCATTTTTAAAAATGAGTGAAATTTCAAAGAATTTTTTAGTATGTTGGAAAGTTGAGAACTGACCAAAGAAATGAAAAAATGGTTGAGAATTTTCCCCTACGAAAATTTTATACACAGTTACAATTTGTCCGAGTACCTCAGAAATATCATGGACCAAAAGGATAAATTAGCACCAAAAACATATTATAAAAATAAAAATAAAAACAATATTGAAATAGAGGAAAGCATAACGACAAAAGGAAAAAAGAATGACATCCGTCCATCGATATTCCGGTCATTGAAGATGGATAAAAATGCAAGAAACTATTTTCGCTTAGCCAAATTCCGAGAGATGAAGGAGAAAATTTAGTGAGGAAAGTGATTTCATTAAACTGTCTACTAAATAACAAATGGAACGAAGAAAAAACACATTCCATTGTGGCTATAAACTAATTCATAAAATGTGTTAGTGTCCAATGCTAATGGCATCGGATTTTTTATTAATTGTCGTTCCTGTTAGTAGTCGTTTTATTTTCGACAATTTTCTTTTTAAATTTTCCATCGTTATTATGGAAAAGAAGACAATGTTTATTTATTCATTAAAGACATGAACAACGTTCTACTAATCGTAGAGTAGTGATTTGTAACGATATTAGTGGAAAGTTAGTCGATGGATAGTTTCTTTCATTTTCATTTACTTCTTATGAATAAATAACGATCAGGAATCTTGTTGATCGAGAAACTTTAGTACATTTAGTATCCGATTACTTTTCGTAATTTCTTTTCTTTTCTATTCATTCATTCAATCTTTCATTTATTGGTGAATTGGAATGAATAGAAAATCGGTCAGTAAATCGGAAATAAGATATACAAAATGAATTGAACGATCAATTAATCGTTTAATTGTGTAGAAATAAAGATGATTTGACATTACCATTTATTCGATAATATCACATGACTAACCTGCCTATTTTTCAGATTTATTCCTGATAATACGATATCTGCATTCGTCTTCCTAACCACTAGTCTAGGAGTAGCGGATAAATCTTATTCCTTATGGAATCGGTTGAATCATTTCTTATTTGTCCAAATACTTTTCTCCCAACAATTTAGGAAACTCGATTAGTCTTCTAAATCCAGCTTTCCGTGGAATATGATGTAAATTGTCTCAGAAATCTTCCTTCCCACTGTTAGCTTTCACGCATTCGATGGAACTTCCGGCAGAAGTGCCGCGATTCTGTAAAAAGAAAAAATTAAACATGTCATTATGAATTGGACCGAATCAGGAGCACTATTGTCTTACTAATTTAATGACGGAAGACATTAAATTAAACTGTCTGAGGATGAACGATTAACAAATGCAATTTCGAGCAGAAAATAAATGCACAACATTATCTCCCTTATCATTTTGATGATGATGATAATAATTATTAGTTGCTTTCTTCCCCAATATTGTTATATTCTTCATTCTTTCCAACTCGATGTTCATCTGTTCATTCCGGATGTTGATAAAAGTGGAGAAGGAAATTCTTTTATCAGAAGGAGGTGAGTGGGAGAGGAAGAAGGAAGATTCTTCCATCATAATTGATTATGAATTTAAACGATGTTTGTTGTTTGGTATGATCTCATTAACATTCTGCTTATTTTTTCTATTTACTATTTCATCAACTCAAATCTCTCATAATTGTTCATCGCTGACCAATTAATTTTTGCTCACCTCAACACCGGAAGTGGAAGACTTGAGAAAGTTTATTTTCATGAACAGATAACTTCCTTTCCTATTTCTTTCCAATAATAATTTCAACCTAATTCTATTAAGTTCAACACACCACCAGATACCACCAAGTTTTTTTTTATTAGTAGTTTTGTCAAGACATTTTATAAAATATTTCTTCAAATAATAATCAGTATGTTTTATATTTAATATACGACTATCGAATACTTGTAGATTTTCGTGGAAACTCAATATAGTCTGTTGATGTAGTTTTCGTAATTATTCTGTTATTCTAATGGAGAGAACCCGGAATTATGAAGAACTTTGTTTAAATAATATTAGAACGTAACAAACCCGATTTTAGTAAACAGATTATGATATTGTTCCTTAATTTCACGATGCTTATCATTGAGTACGATAACGAACATCTGACTTCTTCTCTTATTTTTTCTTATTTTCGTCAAATTCTAATCTCGTAATTTCTACAACGAACAATTATGTCATAGATTCTATGACATAATAAATTCCTTTTCTTGAAAATTATTTCGAAAATAGAGCAGCTAATACCCAAACCAATTCATCTGGAACAAATTTCTTATATTTGTTCAATATTTCATACAATTTTGTCTTTCCTTTCTTCAATTCATTTTTCCTTGTATGTGAAATGAAAATGAACGTTCTGTCTCCGAATTTCTCTATTATCAAAACATCAAAGATATTTGTCGACCAGGTAGCTAACCAACCCATAACTGTTTAGGTAATTCATCAAGCGATCTGTATTCATGAATGTTCAATAAAGAATGACCGAAGGCAAATTGGTCACGATGATGAATTGCTTCACTTTCATTTTATTTGAGTCACTTGCAGACATGAAATGAATAGAAAACGAAAACAGTAAAAAAAGGTAGAGAATTATTCATATTCTTATTGCAACTGCTGTTCTTACCATAATGTGACTGTGTGCTTATGTATGAGTGTTTATGTGTTGAGGGAATGAAGTGGAAGAAGAATGCCTTCTCCCGATGTGCCAACAAACTACAGAATGTTCACGTCGAATGTTTAGGTGAAATCAGGCGAAGCGTATTCTTTGTCTTGATTTTCTTTACATTTTCGTTGTAATATGAATCGATTCTGGTGTGAACTGACCAGTGGTCAGTTGAGTCTTCTATGTTTCTCATGTTCAGGAAATTATGAAACTGCTTCGACAAACATAGACAATTATTTACTAGTCGAGGAAGTGCGACTATCGGTCGAGTCTTCTTTTCAATATTTTCAAATTAAATAGAAGAAGAACTTTTCCTTCCTTTCCTTCTCCGTCAACTTCTTCTTTCCTCTCAGAGAAAACAAATCAGAGAAGTGGTCCACTTATTCCGATAAATTATGGGGGAAAGGTAATTGTATATTTTATTTTTTTATATTCACCTCACCATCATCTTCATTATCATCATCTTATTTATTCTTTATAGAGTTTGGTGACTTTTCTTTCTCCAATCTGCTCAAACTTTCATCGATATGATGAGTTGAGCACTATTCTATTTGCATCGTTAATTATGTATTTTGAAGATGGTGCAATGATCATCATCCATCTCATTTTCTTTTGTTTCTCATTTTAAACTTTCTCTTATTTCCCAAACTTTTATCTATATCTATTCATCAATAATCAAATAAATTATTGATATCATTCATTTTCTGAGTATCATTTGATCTATTTCATTATCATATCTTATTTTATCCACTTTCAAATAGATTTCCATCGATTCACATCGAAATGTCTTATTTTTTAACTCAATTCACTTCTATTTCATTTATCTTAATAATCATCAAGTCACAATTTTTCAAAATCGCCAATTCAAGCAGTATCGATCGTTAATTTAAAAATTTTTCAAAATTATTATATATTACATCATTTTCAGATCCAGTATTCATTCCAGCTCCTCTACAAATCAATGCAAGTATTGGTAGTGAAGTTACTCTACCATGTCGACTGCGTAATATGGGAAGTTTCAAAGTTTGTCTTCATATCTTCTTGTCTTCCTATCTTAATCTATCAGATTACTTGGTTGAAAATGGATCATGGTAGTAATATTTTGACATATGACACGAGTCGTATAATCGACGATTATCGATATCGTATCTTATCTGATTACAAATATAATGAGATCACTAAAGAGACGGTAACTGTCCGAGATCTCCAAGTGAAGAATATAAAGGCAGATGATGTTGGTATATATGTCTGCCAAGTCAATACTCCCAAATTCAGTCATTCAATCATATCAAATAATCAAGAAATTAATTTATCTGTTCTATGTTTATTTTATTTTCTAACCAATTATCATATTTCGACGACTAATTTTATTAGTATCTCCTCAATTCGTCGATGCGGAAACAACAAAAGATATTTCGGCAATTTCTGTGAATGACAATGTGAAAATCGAATGTACTGCAACAGGTGTACCCCAACCTAAAGTTTCTTGGTTCCTTCAATTAACAGAACCGAATAAATCAATCCAAATAAAACAATCAGGAAATTATGGTTAGGAAAAAATTCTCAAATTATTTATTAAAAATTATGATGATTAGGTGAAAAAATTAGTATCGAAATAGAGAACGAAAATTCTATGACAATAACAAATATTCAACCTAAATTAATCAGAAGTGTTGAATGTCGTGCCAATAATAATGTCGAACCGTCGATTAGTCGTCAAATATTTTTAACAGTGAAATGTTCGTAAATTTTTTCTAAATAATTATTTAAAAAATTTTATTTAAAAGATCCACCAAAGATTGATGTGCAGCAAGTGACATCATCAAATTCGCAACTTCAATCATTTCGATGTTTAGTCGATGCCTATCCTCAGTCGAAAGTATCACAATTTAAAACGGAATCCGTTTGGTTCAACATCGACGAGGAATGTCTGAATAATTTAAATTTAATTAAATTAAATTCGATGATGGATGAATTATCTAATGGAAATGCTTTTCAAATATTCTCCTTAAATACCATAGTGGATAATCGTGAAGAAATGAAAAAACGATTTCTATATAATTTGTTGAACAGATGTTCCTTGTCTGATATCACAACAAATCGAAATTTATCGTTACCTCCATTTGATTGTGAAAAGGACGAACAGCGAACTTTCCGATACAAGAATGAAAATTGTCACACGATGTATTTGTGTTTGGGTGAGAATTCTGAAGGAATTTCGGGAAAATTTCTCCTTCTATCAAATGACAAAATAAAAGAAACGACAAAACGCAACGGAGATTTATTAACAACGTCAAAAGATATTTCAAAAGTCGATAAAACATTTATGGATGTTAACGAGAATTTATTCGACACAAATTCATTACATCACCTCCATCAATTGAGAAGAAGGAGAAGACAAAAAATTTTAAATAGTTTTCTTCGACATAAATCTCGTGAAAGTGATTCAGATAATTTCATGTTGAAATCGTCAGATATCTTTTCTTCAAATGCAGCACTTCAGTCAGCGAGTTCAATAAATCGTTCGCCAATTAATTTGATAAGATTCAGTCTGCTTTCTTTATTCTCTTACGTAATTATTTGATGAACGAAATCTGAATAGTTTATTCAAATTTTCTTGAATATGAAAATACTATTAAGATTTTCATGAAACAAATTTATAATTTAAGAACAAATTTAAGTTTTTATTCTATTATCAGAATTATAAGAATTTATCCGGTTTCACAATTATCCAACTATCGAACATACCTCATCTTCCTCCACATTTTCTTCACATTATCTCTTCAATTTCATTTTTATTTAATGTACAGTAACTATCAATTTGTACCATTTAATCGATTATATAACACATATTATTGATTTAACAAAGTCAAACGAATTGTTTTGATTAATCATCTTTTATAATTCTTCTTCTCACTTTCCATTTTAAAATGTTTCTAATAAATTCTGTTTGTCCAATTCGTTTATGGATTTCGATCTCATAATATTTTTGTCAATATTTTCAAGAACAAAATTTTAAAGTTACCATTAAAGTTGAAACAATTTTGAAAGGAATATCATTTCACAAAATCAAATATAACTTCATTAACCTAATGCATCAGAAACAATTCAAACTTAAATTAAACATTTTAATATTTGAACAAGGCAGAAGACTAGAAAAGAAAATAGATATTTTAAAATAACTTTATTTTTTTGAATATTTTTACTAATTCAATATTTTCGTAACAAGCTATCTTAAGTTTTGATATTTTTCTTATGTAAATTTCTTTTAAAATTGAACTAAATTTCAAAAGAAAATTTTGTGATGAATAAAAAGAGGAACTATCTCACAAGTCTTGTCAGGAAGTATGCATCTTAACAGTAATACTTCTAATACTTACTGTTAGTAATACTTCTAATACTTACTAGGTAAGTATGAAAGAAGAGTGAAATTTTTGATTTAAATGAAAAAAAATTTCAATTCACTAATAAAATTCTCACATTTTTCATTTATGAATTTTTTCGAGTTTAGATTAAAAATTTTATCTTTCTTCATTTTCTTTATTGATGGAAACTTGGCTTTACAAGAAAAGAAGAATTATGATCAACATGGATTCTTTTATCCGTTATGCTCTGATAAATCTGTCTCAAATATTGATTGTCGAATGCCAGATGAGAATTTCGTCAATATGACAGCAGTTAACGATAGTATAACAGGTGAATGGAAAAAAATCGTAAAGAAATTTGATAAGACAGTCATTGAAGACTATGATCGTCTCACAGAATTGATCAACAATGGAATTCCCCATGATATGAGAGCGGAAGTATGGGAGTTATTATTAAATGTGAAAAATGTTGTTTTTCCCAAACAACGAGCTCTCTCGCAGAAAACTATTGAACAAATCGGCATTGATCTTTGTCGTACTCCACAAACTCATAAATTCTTCACCGAAGGTAGAAGATTAGATGCCAATTCAAATCTTGATAAAATTTTGAGAAATATTTCCGCTCTCGTACCCACCGGATATTCCCAAGCCTATTTGCATATTTGTTATCATCTTTACATCATATTCCGTGGCGATGGTCCACGAATAGTTCGATTCTTCTATAAATTATATCACAGTCGCTTTAGTCTCCATCGTACAACAGAAGAGAATATTCTTTATTTTGTTATTCCCAATTATTTATATATGAGAACATTTATGCGCAATGAAGACACATTATTTGAGGGAGGATTGTCCAAAGGACAAGAAGTTATCGATGGACTTGCTTGTAATAATTTTCATTATCCGACGTTGTACAGATTGTGGGATAGATATTTTCAAAGAGGTCTTATAGTTTTTTATGAAGAAATGGAACATAGATATAAATTATCTCTAGAAACTACAATACATTATGTTCGAGTTTATCAGCAAATCAGTTCCGAACATCGTCACAAGATATATCCCAACGAGTATTTCAATAATATTAAGAAACTTAACTTGCCCCAACATGTCGCATATTTTTATTCGTTACTATTATCATTTCACTTAAGTTAAAACTGTTTATCTATCACCTTTATTATTTACATTCATCGAAATATGAAAAAAAAAATTGCCAAATATACTTAAGAATCCACAATATTATCCTCAATTTTAATTTAATTTCTCCACAATATCTCTTCAATTTTTTAAAATTATCAAAGAAGAACAACAAAAAGTTTGCTAATCAAAAATTAATTACAAAAACTAAAAATTTAAAGTGTATATTAAAAAAAAAAGACTGAATATCTATTTAGCATAATTAAAATAATCGAAGCTTTAATTCTTACTTTAGAATTACCTAAAAAATATTATTCAATTCACTAATAATTCTTTCGTTAGTGTATTGTTAAAGAACAACGTTTGGCAACAAACTTACAACAAACAACTAAAATTTTTAACTAGATGGATATATGAAAGACAGGAATTTTTTTAAATCTACAATGAAATACCTTGCAATTAGTGAAAACATGAGAAGAATATGGTGTTCATATAAATAGAATGACTAATTATATTTATAGTCCAACATAGAATGGAGAAGCAATTAAGTCGATCAGTAGAAGATAATGAAAATGAATTTACACTTAATCCAGTGGATAATTTACAGAAAGAAGGAATAAATGTAGTTGATATAAAGAAGTTGAAAGATAATGGCATTTTCACCGTTACTGGTGTCCAACAGATGACAACAAGAGGAATGTGTCAAATAAAAGGTTTATCAGATGCAAAAGTTGAAAAAATCAAGGAGGTCGCTTCGAAATTGGCGAAACCGAAATTTATGACCGGTCTCCAACTGGCACAAGAAAGAGACAAATGTTTTTATATTCGAACTGGTTCGTCTTGAATTTCATATCTATTTATCACAATATTTCACAATAATTTCATTGTTTTCAGGTAGTGAAGCATTGAATGAGATATTAGGTGGAGGAATGCAGAGTCAAAGTATCATCGAAATAATTGGAGAATATCGAACAGGTAAAACGCAGTTATGTCATACTCTTTGTGTAACAACTCAAATTCCAATAAATGAATATGAAGGAGGAAAAGTTATTTATATCGACACAGAAAATACATTTCGTCCAAAACGAATCGAACAAATCGCCAAATATTATGGAATGAATTCAGATGCTGTTTTAGCAAATATTTTTTACTGTCGCGTTTTCAACACCGACGAACAAATAAGTAGTTTAGATGAAATACGACGATTATGTTTCGATGAACAAACCATTATCAAAATCATCATTATCGATTCAATTATGGCTTTATTTCGTGTTGATTATTCCGGTCGAGGTGAATTGAGTGAACGCCAACAAAAACTGAATCGTTATCTTTCTTCATTAAGAAAAGTGTCCGAAGAATATAATGTCGTCATCATACTAACGAATCAGGTACAAGCAGATCCAGGTGCTATGATGTCGTTCCAAGCTGATCCAAAAAAACCGATTGGCGGCCACATTTTAGCACATGCTTCAACTACTCGAGTTATGTTAAAGAAGGGACGAGCAGATGCTCGTATCGCTAAAGTGATTGATTCTCCTGATATGGCTGAAAGTGAAGCAACTTTTATTATTGGAGATTGTGGAGTTACTGATGGAAATTAACCTAATTTTTCGAATTCCGTTCAGTTTACAAAATAACAGTTTAAAATTTATAGTTTACAAAGAATAATTTTCTTAATAAAATTTATGAGTTTGATAAATTATTTAATTTCAATAAACAACACATCAATGATGTATGTCAATTACATAAAGATTTATCATTTTCACATTTTTATAATAACAAAATTAACATCTCATTTATTTATTAACGAATGTCAGTAAATCTTTCAAATAATAAATGATGAAATTCAGATTACATAATATTTTTTTTTCTAATTCACTGACGAACCTAATAGTTTCCGTTGTCCAGCTTCCCATTAAATAGATATTGTGGGATATTTCAACAAACCAATATTTCCTAAAAGTCATAAATTTTTCATTTATTAGAAATTAATCAATAATAATATTTTGATTGAATATAAATTATTGATGGAAATTATTATTGTGGAAGAAGGAATGAAAGGAAAAGAGAATATAAATTTAGAGCTATTCACTTGACGATAATACAAATAATTTTTTAATAACTTTTTTGAGCGACGATCAAAGGGGAAGACAATTTAATATTAAAAAAGAAAATACACAATATTCCCATTTGTGTGTGAGGAGCAGATATTGTGGATGAGTGAAATATTGGAATCCAACCAAATAAATGTTTAGAAGTCAAGAATTGTTTAAAGAATTCCCATGTCCATTCTACGAACATCAATTATGTAATCGATTGAATTGTTTTTATTTGCATGATCATAACAAAGAGAAGACGAAGATAGACGTTCTTCCGAATGACAAGAAGAAAGAAGTTAATTCGATAGCTGTTCAAGTCAATGAAGATATTGTGTTACCTGAAACTTGTCTGAAACAAATCAAGAAACATCTCATCTCAAATGAAAAACGATTAAAGTTCATTCATAAACGACCGCAAATTCTCAATGAAATATTTTTCATAACAAACGAAATAGTTGTCTCAAATGGACATGATATTGAAAAAAATAAATTCCTCTTCAATTCGTTGAGACAATTGAAGAAGACATTGTCTCTATTCATTCCAGTCACTCCACGTACTACCAATTCTTCCACCAATTCAAATCATAATAATAATTCCAGTACTAAATTATCAGTAACAAATAAACCTTCAGTCTCATCAACACGTACATCAAATTCAGGCATTTGCAAAATAACACCTCAAATCATCACAATCAAACCGACAACAACATCAACAACATCATCATTATTATCCAGTGCAATCAATTTTCCCAGGAATGGAATTAAGAAAAAAACTTTTTCACAGACTATTAATCATAAACCGGTCATTCCCAATAATACATCATCTCCAACACCAGCAAAAATACCAAAATATGTTGATCATCAAAATTCGTCTTTACCAAAATGTGCAAACAATTTAGGTTCGTATTCCTTTGAAATTCCATTACCAGTAATAGACAATTTCTATTAAACTTTTTGCAGATTCATTGAATAATAAACGTATCGCTCATCCCATTCCTGATAAGAATATTAGAAATGAACTGGAAAAAAAATTGAATATGAAACCCAAATTTAATTTCAGAGATCAAATCAATAAACAATTGTCGGGTCGAGCAGATTTCTCGGCGAATCAAGTGACATTCCTAGAAAATAACATTCCACAATTGACAGTTGCCGCTTATCCCGATCAAACGAATAAATATGTTCCGTTGAAATTACGTAATTTTGTGATAGGAAAACGTTTCAAAAAATTATGTAGCAAATTTAAAGATGTGAATCAAATCGATCTTATTCAAAAGGTTCTTTCTCATTTATTTCATTTTTCCTTTTTTTTCGAGGTTTTTTTTAGGTTCTATAATAAGTAACACGAAAAGAATTTCGTTTTTTATAATAAATTCCTGTTTTTCAGTTTCTCTTATCATTTTTTCTTTGACGATTTCTTACATCTCTTTTTCATTCTGCTTGTTTAGGTGATTGCGGAAGAAAAACAAATATTTTTATCGAATACAACCGAGAATGGATATAAAGCACAATCGGTGTCAACTCTAATGGATAGTAGCATTAAAGTTGGTCTATTATTAGTTTTTTTGAAAAGACAAGTGGAGTGAAAGAATTGAATTGGATTGAATGAAAATGAAATTAAAAAAGGAAATAAATTAAGAATTAGGTTCAATCTGTAATCCTTTAAAATTGGCGAATTGGAGAAATTGGAAATAGGAAAAATAATTTTTTTTCAAATTTCGATAATTCTCTATATTTCTAACTCTGTCTATTCAGTCGTCTGTATCTTACTAGTTTTTTGAGAAAGAGTCTTCCACTTTCGATGTTCCTTCAATCACCCCCACTCTAATTATAACATTATATTCTACTCATTCTATTCACCAACCTTTCAGTTAACTAGTACAATGGACACATTTCCTCCACAACTCAAAAAAGAGATTCGAATTGTTATCAGTCGAATGAAAGAATCAGACGACACTTTCCTTTGGGTGTACAATAAACTCCGATCAGATTATACGATGTCTGTTGATGAATTACAACGAAATCATTATCCATATTTTCCTTCAAATGAAGACTCGGAAAATGGCGACGTTAAAATTGACGATTGGCCCGCCAATTATTCTTCTCGCAACTATTTAGCTGCTAAATCGAACGAATTTGGTAATTCTACTCAATCATCATCGTCATCATCATCATCAACTTTTCGAAGTAGTTTGATTATTATCTGGATGAAACAAAATTCATATTTTCACTTTAGAAAATACGAAGAATTGTAGTAGATGTGGTCAAACGTTTACGATTTATGCAAATTTAAAATATGCTAATCCAGAAAAATGTCTATATCATTGGGGTAGATTAATTTCAACCAAAAGTTTTTTATTTCATTCATATTTCTATTCATTCTCAATTTTTGAAGTCGATCGTGGAAATTATGAAAAAATTTATTCTTGTTGTCGAATCTCATCGACAGGTAATTCAATAGTTGCCGGTTGTTGCGAAGCGGATTCTCATGTTCATGATGGATATCTGGAAATGGGTTTCTGCAAAGACTTCAAGAGTTAAATATTTGAATTTAAAAAAAATATTCTCATCAACTTTCCTTCTCAATTACCAGGTACATCTAGTCAATTTTATAATATAAATGATATCGATTTTAAGAACGTACAAATTACTGATAGAACATTAGGAAAAATTTATGCGATAGATTGTGAGATGTGTTATACAGCGAAAGGATGTGAATTAGCTCGAGTAACTGTAGTGGATTTTACCTTAAATCCAGTTTATGATCGTTTAGTTAAACCATCAACTCCCATCATTGATTATAACACGAGATGGAGTGGCTTAAGCGAAGATATTTTCAAGGAAAACAAAGACAACATTCTAGACATAAAACAAGTACAAGATGATCTTATTAATAAATTGGGTATTAGCGAAGATACGATTCTAATTGGACATTCACTTGATAGTGATCTACGTGCATTAAAAGTTCTCATTTTCCATTTAAATTCTTTTAACATCTCCTGATTTTCAGTTAGTACATTATTTAGTAGTTGATACATCCATAGTTTTCCCACATAAATCTGGACCTCCAATGAAAAGATCTTTGAAAGATATTGTTGAGAATGAATTGATGAAAACCATTCAAAATAACGGTTCAATTTCTTGAGAATTATTCAAATTTCATTCATTTAAATTTTTAGATGATGGTCATGATTCTTTAGAAGATGCTAATAGTTGTATGGAACTGATATTCAATAAACTTGCTCTCGAACATAAATCGAGATGGGAAAAATGATTGAGTTCCTTCAATGACCGAACTCTTTTTATTCATTTATCTCACGTGTTCTTCTACTTTATCAAAGTCTGATAAGAAAGAAAAAATCTCATTTTTATTTTGATGAACGCTTCGCCCATATAATCAATGAAATCATTATAATAAATAATGTCGACGCACCAATCATCATACAAATTCTTCTTCGACGTCTCTCTCTTCTGAAGTGAACATCTTGAATATGTCTCACTGCTGAACCGTTATCCAATAATGATGTCGATACATTCGATTCAATATTATCGACATTGTCTTGTTGCGAATGAACATGAGTATTGATCTGATGGAACATTGTTTCCACTTCGCCCGCTTCATTTTCAATATTTCTCACTCTATCGTCTCTCTCTTTTATAAAGTGCCATTGAAACGCATCTTTCTCCTTGTTCATCGATTCTTTCTTCATTTCACGTCCCCTCTATTTATTATGATTTGATGTTGATGATGAAATCACCTAATGACTAAAGCAATTATTTAAAATATTTAAGATTTATAAAAATATTATAGAACTTATCTAAAGAAAAATAAAGTAGTTTCCAACAATTTTTCCTTTAATTCAGCTAATTTCAAACTAGTAATAAATGTGACTGAATTAACTTTAGTTTCTTTAGATTTCTTGGCGAATTTTAGAATTTTAGAATGAACAGTTTCGTTATTCAGCGAACTGTAATTATTTCACCATTATAGAAAGGAACTTCCTTGGAGCGGTAGAAAGAAATAATTGTAAATAAGACCTTAAAAAGATAAATGGGAAAATGATAATTGCACAGATAAATCTTGTTAAAATATTTATGAAGAAATTTAAGAAACGAATTAAATTTTTCAACTTACAAATTCCCTATGAAATGAAATTATTTATTAAACAAAACGGTAGTTGGCGATAATGATAATCTGAAAATTATAGAATTAAAATTCAACTATTTAAGTAAAATGGGAATTTAAAATTTAAAATTTTCAACAACAACATTCCGAGAAAGCTTTTATTAAAGAAATGTTTTTTAATAAATAATTTTATATCTTGACTTATTTCTTCTGTATCTTATTTCTTATCATTTTGTCATTGTATTAGAATACTATCTAAAAAAATGTCGACAACAGATGAAGTCGTTAGCGACGTTGTTTCAAAGAATAAAGTGCAAGTTTTCGGACGGAAGGTTTCCTTTAATAATTGAAATTTTTAAGTGAAAACTAATTTTTTAAAGAAAACAGCAACTGCTGTAGCTATTTGTCGACGATTCAGTGGTGATCGTAAAGGATCAATTCGAATTAATGGTCGTCCATTGGAATTGATGGAACCGAAATCATTACAATTGAAAGTTCCAATTTCATGCATCCAATCTTCAATGTCAATAATTTCTCTTCATAGATTTTAGAACCGTTTCTCTTATTGGGAGAATCGAGAACACGACCATTCGATATTCGTGTTCGAGTAAATGGTGGTGGAACAATTTCCAGAATTTACGGTTCTTTTTCTTTCAATAATTTTATTTAACATTTCTTTCTTTCTTTCAGCTATTCGACAAGCCATTGCAAAAAGTATCGTTGCTTATTGTCAAAAATGTTCGTTTCCTTTTCCTATTAATTCTTTCATTTATTCCAAATAGTTATCGATGAAGCAACTAAGGAGGATTTAAGGAAAATCTTAAAATCATACGACAAATCATTGATGGTA
>JALJEE010001605.1:0-129840 GCA_023231475.1 Seison nebaliae
TAAATATAAATGTCATTTCACATACATCTATTCTGTATATTCTCACATCTTCCCGGATGGTAAGCGAGAACATACTGAATAAATAAACATTTCTCAAAAATATTTAGAAAATAAATTATTTTGAAGTTGCTGAACTGTACCGTTAGATCATATGAAGACGTAAATATTATAACATATTCATCATCAATATCGCTCTGGATTAAATACATTCAATAATTTTAGTAATTAGAGAATTCTATTTTTCTGATAAGTAAATCATTAATTTAATTGCAGACATTTTTTGATTTTTAAATTGAATTGATTATTTATAATTTCTTATCATCGCCGTGAAATGGTATTGAAGTTGTAGAATTTCTTTATTTTGAAAGAGAATTTTTGTTTAACAACATTTTTTCCTTAAACTTTCGGAATTGCTTATCATGGTAGTTATATAATCAAATGGATAAGAAAGTAATTGAATTAAAGATATATAATATATCTTCAATCTAGTGAATGAAAAGATTGTTATAAAGTTATGTCACAGTTATGTCACTTATCAGAGGAAAGCAATTAAATTTTTTATTTATTCACATGTTCGTTCGATGTTACTATCTGTAACATTAACTTTCTACCTATTCTGTGAAGTTTTACTCATATCCTTTAGAAAGTTCAGGTTCTGATTTTACAATGCAGAAGTTGTAATTTATGATTATCACCTTTATACCTGGTCGTTATTTAATCGGAATTAATGTATGACATTTGAAATGATAATAATTTACAGAATTTCATTCAAATGGATTTTAGTTTGCCGAAATTTTTCGAAACATTTCCATAATTGTTTAAATATTTTTATGTCATTCCACTTTTCCTTCACTTAACATGGAAACATCATACCCACACGTTTCCATTTCCCTTCTGGGAAGAATGTATATGGGAAAATGTTTTCCGAAATTCTCGTCAAACCTTAGATTGGTGAAGGTCGGAAATTTCTGGTCAAGAATGATTATTTTATGCATGATGTTTCCTATATGTCCATCGTCGAATTTAATGTAATTCAAGAAATCCTCCCCAAATTTCTTCTTCAATTTATTATTTTAACTCTCGAATATTCATTGATATATCATTTTTCTTCTTAATTTTTCACTAGAGAATTTTAAAGTCCATATTTGAAATTTAATAGTTTTCCTAATTGAAATTTTAAGAGAGTTGTAAGAACCAAAAGTTTCTGGATAAAAGAATGAAAAGATGAAAATTTTGATAGTTTTATTTCTGCTCTTACCATTATTGTTAGGAGATACTGAAAACTCAACTGATCCTAATTCAACTGGGAATGAATATAATGAAACTTCCGATTATCCGCCATTTCTCAATTTAACCTCAACCAATTTGTATTCATTCAATGAATCTAATACTAACGAGTCACTATCTACCGTCTCTGAAGTTGCAATTTCCGCAAGAATTGAAGATTCATCAACATTACTGAATCAGTTAACTTCGGATTCAATCACGAACGAAATTCCTTCTCCAACGGACGACATAATAACTAATGATATTGTCGATTATTTGAACTCTACCTTTACAAAAGGACTTGAAGAAACGTTAGTTATTTTTGAATTAAATAAATTAAAAATGATCATTGTTCAAATATTAGGACGGAGAATTATCTAAATTCGACGACAATTGAAAATGTGACAATTATTGAACAGTCGACTAGTTCTGATGAATCTATTTTACCTTGTAACACCAGTATTGTTACGGAAGAAGTGAACGAACAAAATACGACATCCAATTTTTCATCATCGACAATTTCATCTAACACAAATATTATTGATTTATTAAATTCTACTACTGTTGATTATAGTAATTTTACTTTGTCAATAGACAACAGTTCACTTATTATCAATGAAACATCGACGACTGAATATTCTTTAATTTTATCAAATTCAACAGCAACAAATAATGACTTAATAGAATTTACCGACACATATGTTCCATCAACAGATAATACAACTGAAATAATAACATATTTTACTTCGAACAATGATTCTGAAACGCATAGTTCTGCTTCGTCGGAATTTGTTGACAATTCAACAGAAATTTATAACCAAACTACTTATGAATTACTGTATACGGTTAATAGCACATCAATGATCACTGATTTTGATATGAATACCACGGATTTATTATTAACAGATTCTTTGAATATTTCAACTCAAACGCCAAAATATATGTCCACAAAATTATTAACAGAAAACTTCACAGAAAACTTCACAGAACAGATAACGCCAGAATCCCTATTAAATTCCACGATTATCCCAACTTTATTCTCTTTGGAACAAACAACAAATGAATCAACTATACAACCAATAAAAGACACAACGGGACCATCTGCAGTAACAGAATTATCGACAGAAGAGTCCACTGTAAAATCAAACGAAACATCAGAAAAATCATCAACAGACGGTGTAGTAGAACCATTGACAGAAACATCAAGACAAAGTTATGGAGAATCATCGACACAACAATCGACACTTCAATCTAGTGACGAGTCTACAGAAGATTTTTCTTCAATTACATTATCTTCTACTGATGTAATGACGGAATCATCAATGGTGAATTATACTGATTCATCGACAAATATTCTCTTTGAATCAACTTCTGAAAATTCTACTGATGTATCAATGACTGATTTATCAGTTCATTCAACCGAAAACTTAAGCACAGAATTTATGTCACCAACTGTTGAAGATCAAAGTTTAACTACTGTTGAAAGTACAGTTGAAGGATTAATTACGAACACTCTCCAATATACTGAAGATTCAAATGAGACGATTGCTTCTGATAAACCCCAATTTACTTCAATGTCAACAGAAGTTGCCTCAACATTTGCATCTAATAAGGAATCAACAACCGAAATATTTGATAGTTCACCGTATGTAACGAGTAGCGAACAAAATACCAGCGATTTTGAATATCAATTTTCTGAATCAACGGTTACTGACGAAATATCTTCAACAATGATAACATCTACAACTACCACAACAACCACCACTATGACCACAACAACTACCACCACAACAACTACAACAACCACCACTACAACTACAACAACCACTACAACTACAACAACCACCACGACAACGACAACCACCACGACAACGACAACCACGACAACTACAACTACCACGACAACGACAACCACCACGACAACGACAACCACTACGACAACGACAACCACAACAACCACCACTACCACAACCACATCGCCCATAGTGCGTAAGGTGATAATGAATTTAAATTTTATACTGAATGAAAAGTTGTCAGTATGTCAACAATCGCGAAAATCTTTTGAAAAGTTCATATCTGTTGCATTTGCCACCAATAACAGAATATCAGAATCTGTACTTCAACATCAGTTGTTTCCTTGCAAGTTCCATTTCGATATTACTTATTAGACTATATTTCTTTTTCTTTTCTCAGGTTTTATGAGAATGGACAAAAGTTAGATTTTTTTCCACGATAACTTATTCATATATTAGGTCGATGCAATTGTTAGGAGTTCATATCGATGCTACGAAATATGAGAATAGACGATTGAGAAGAGATACAACAAATTCGGGAAACGATTTGAAGAATATTATAAATGAATTTTCAAAGGACGTTTCTTCTTCAATCACCGTCCTAATAGAGAAAGCCAATGACGGTGACAAATCTAATGAAGAAATTTTTCCAATTTTGAAACAAGTTGGCCAAAAAGAATTTTTTGTAACTGGTTATTCATTCATATTTCTCCCAGTTAAGTTTATCATAATTTAACTAATTTGTAGAGGCTTTACAATTCACGGAGAAACGAAGTGAAATATTAGATGAATTCACATCGGATACAATTAAAGAAATGACGACGTCACAGAGTGACTATGTAGAAATTGGGCCAGCAGAAAGAATTAAATTTCCAGCAATCGAATTAGATATCGAAGAGAATAAAAAGAAATATTTGACATTGCTAGAAATTATTGGGGGTTCATTTTACCCTGTTTTTTTCCATTTAAAAAAAAATTATTTTTATTAACTAGTCGTATTAGGAGTGACTTTTGGAGTTACATTAATCATACTTATATTCTTCGGTTTTCATCGACAGTTATTATTCTTTTTCTTTCTCTCTTAATTTTTTTTGTGATAGTCGAAAAAATCGTCAAGATAATATGTTTCCAGATCCGACAACAGATCACGAAAACGACTATGATGATCGATTCACAATGACACATAGTTTTTGAACGACCCAAAAGATTGATCTGATTGAACTGATTTATGCCCATTTTATTTTTTATTCTCAAAAAAATCTTTGTTAAGAAAAACATTCAGTAAATTTTATAAAAATAAATTTTATAATTATTCAATTGTTTATCATTTTCGTTGACAATCTGTTGAATGATGAGAATTAATAATCTGACAATGAGAAATCTTTAGTGAGTTAAGTTGATTAATGAGAATTGAAAGAAAAACAGTGAAATTTACTTAAAATGTTAATAGAGGATGAATTGAGGGTAATTTGAAAATAGAGCTCGATTATCAGAAGGCAATAAATAGAAGAATAACATTAATGGAATGGACAGATTGATGAAGAAGCAATCACCAAATCATAAACAGGTATCATCCACGTCAGATCGGAAGAGAAATTCTTTATTAAGAAATGGAAGAAAACATGAATGGATTGAAATAGAGGAAGGAAGTGAGAATGGTAGAATGTTGAAGAATAAAGATAATTCAAAATATTTGATAGATGAGACGAGTCATGTGATCAAGTTGAAAGTTGTCTCATTGAATAGTCTTTCTTTAAGTGAAGGACAAAAAGAAAAATTTCGAGAATTATCTTTCCCCGAAATTTCACATATGAATTTCAATCCAATTCTTATTATACATCGATCGATTTTGGAATTATTAAATTTATCGACAACTCAATCACATTCCGCATTTTTCAAATGTGACACGTCTAATAATGAATGGTCATCAGTGAAGATTATATCAAATCTTTATTTAAATAAAGATTTTCCTTCTAATCAATTGATTCATTCGAAACTGATAAGGAAAGATGAGAAGAGATTTGAGAAGAATTGTGGAATTGTCAAATTTGATGATTCACATTCGAAATGTCATTCGATTCTCTTTAAATATCATCAACTCAATTCTCGTTTTATCAACGATCAATTAACAGAAGATGGTAAGAAGTCGATTGAAGAATTTATTCGAGAAGAAATCTCTTCCATTAATGAATATACTAATTTGTTTGTATGTCGAAATGAAATATTGGAATTTAAATTATTTGGGAAATTATTTTTGTTGAGAATCGATAAAATTAATGATCGATCATTTGATAAGACGAATGAAATGGAAATGAAATTATATGTACTTGATGAGAATACAAATTTAAAAATTGTTTATGAGAATCAACTCTCGAACAAGTTCTTATCGATCGAAGAGAAGATTAATCAATTATCGATTAGTAAAGAAGAAAATCAATTCAATTGTTTAACTCAAATTCATCGTATCATTGATAGTGACATATTTAATGATGAGCATCAAATTCATATGATGAATAGTTCACCAATATCCTCTATCATTTGTTGTACCGGAAGTGATGGTAT
This sequence comes from Seison nebaliae, assembly GCA_023231475.1. Classification (NCBI taxonomy): domain Eukaryota; kingdom Metazoa; phylum Rotifera; class Pararotatoria; order Seisonacea; family Seisonidae; genus Seison; species Seison nebaliae. The sequence goes on from JALJEE010001605.1 coordinate 5,622, forward strand.
GGGAAAGACGTGGATGGTAAGAAATGTCTTCCTACCATATATTCGACAACATCGAAATTTCTTCGATTTCGTTCCATATGAAATGTTTTTGGAGAAGAATAATAAGAAATCAGGAGATGATCAATTAGAAAAGATTATAACATTTTTAAAAAATCAATTGATATCAATTCAACGAATTGAAGTTGAAGAAGATTCGAAGAAATTTCGTATTTGTTTTATTGATAATTTCGATTGTTTATTAACGACGAAAGAGAAAGTAAAAGAATTTCAAAAGTTTATCGAAACTCTTCACGATCATAATAAAGAGGAAGAAAATCATAAAATGTTGTTATTGATCATTATTGGAAAAGATCGATATTTGGAATATTCTTCATTCTTTTCCAATTGTTTTCTCATCAATGTCGTGATCGATGTCGATGAATTGATTTGGACGAATCGAGAGGAATTATATAAAATTATCAAATCAATTTCTTCCGAAATGAATAATGATGAAATTCTTAAAAAAATTTCTTCAGAACAATTTCAAAAAAATATTTTACCGTTTTTCAACGGTTACTCAATCAATGACATAAAATTACATCTCCATAAGAGTATGGATTGTGAAGATTTTTTAGAAGAATTGAAAATAAATTTGAAAAAAAATCCACCTATCAATGCACAACGATTTACTATCGAAACACCAGATATTCGATGGGATGATATTGGTGGACAATCGGAAATTAAATTACTCATCAAACAAAGTATTGAATGGCCATTTAAATATCATGAGACATTTAAGAGAATGAATGTAACAATTCCTAAAGGAATTCTCTTATATGGACCACCAGGTTGTTCGAAAACTATGATAGCGAAAGCTGTTGCTACTGAATCATCTCTTCATTTCCTCAGTATAAAAGGAGCTGAAATTTATAATAAATATGTTGGCGAATCAGAGAAAGCGATTGCTGATTTATTTCGAATAGCACGTGCAATTTCACCTTGTGTCTTATTCTTTGATGAAATTGACGCGATTGCTGGAAAACGAGATAATGAATCATCATCTCAAGTCACTTCTCGAGTTTTAGCTCAACTTTTAGTTGAATTAGATGGAATTGAACCGATCAATAAAATCTTCTTTTTAGCAGCTACTAATCGATTAGATATGATCGACGAAGCGTTATTACGTCCAGGAAGATTAGATCGTTTAATTCATGTACCATTACCAAATGACGAAAATCGACGAGCAATTTTTAAATTAAAATTTCGAAAAACACCAGTGTCTGATGATATCTCTTTTCCTGAATTAATTAATCGAAGTAAAAATATGTCAGGAGCTGAATGTGTTGCTATTGTGAATGAAGCAGCATTACGTTCTATTGAACGATATGAAGAAATGGAAGAGAAAATTGATATTTCAGAAATGAAAGTAGAAATGTATGATTTCCATAATGCATTCGACAATTTCTTTTATCGCCATACTCTCACTCATATGAAGAATATTTCATAATTCTCATTTATAATTAGTTTTGTTTTATTCAAAATATTTTTTTTTCAAAATATTTTTTTTCAAAATATTTTTTTTTCAAAATATTTTTCGATTGGAAAAAATTTAAATTAAATTTTTTTTTTCATGGTAAATTTTCGTTATTTTCTTTTATAGAAATATTGATTGTTAATTTCCGATCAGGAGATGTATGATCGAGATATAATCACAAATATATTTCATTTAGCGAAAGCGTTGAAACAAGAGAATGAACATGTCAGTTCGGAGAAGAATAATCTGATAAATTATCATACGAAATGTGTGAGGAATGCACATAAATTATACCAAAAATTATGGATCTCAGTGCAACAATCGCGATTGATTACTAATTTGTCGAATGAAACGTTAACTAATCAAGAGTTTTCGAAGGAGATCGAACGATTAGATCAGACCAATTTCCAGGAATCATTTCAATCCGATTTCCTCACTCTTTTCGACAAGATCAATGAATTGAGAAAGAATATTAATGTTCTCGTCCAATTTCTTTTAGTAATTGATGAAGATGAATTTGATATGAAATCCAAAAGATTAATCATCGATACGATATTTATCGGATTTTATGGTTGTGCATTATTAGTTGATGACGAGAAAGATTATATTAAATTTCTGAAAGAATTACTTCTTAACGAAATTATTCCGAAAGGGAATTTAAGAGAAATCTTAAATAAATCGACAGGAAATCAAGTGACATATTTCTATTTAGCTTTTCGTCATTATTCGAAAACGACAATGGCTACCAGATTGTTCTTGTCCAATTCTCTCAATCTACCCATTCTAACGATAATGAAAGAAGATCATTTTCGATTCACTAAACAATTAATCAATGTGAATGAGAAAATTACAAGTAAATTAGTTGAATTCATCAAAATGTTTATCAAATCCATCAACGATAGTTCACCGACATTTCCTAATGGAATGAAATGTTTATTACGACAAGTTATTATATTATAATTTAAATTTCTTTTAAATTTCTTTAAAAAGATTTATAAAGAATTGACACGACAAGGTAAATTGTCGAAAGAAACGATTATGCATATTATCGTTGATTTGTTGATGGGACAATACATTTGTCGAGCACTCAACAAACCAGAACAAATGGGAATATCACATGGAATGCCATTGACGGAGAATGCGAAGAATAATTTATTTGTCATTTCTAATTTTCTTCGAACATTATGTGTCTGTACGGACGATATGTTACATACAATGGAACCACAATCCATTTATAAACATTTCATCCAAAATAATCTCCTTCCAAATTTCATTGAGAAACTTCTTGAATCGAATGATGGAAATGAATTAATTTTTAATGATAAATCTGATCTCTATTCCAATGACACGTCATTCCAACGGAATTATATGATATTCAATTTTTCCGAATTACAAGAATTTGTTTAATTTTTATTTATTTATTTATTTATTCTTTCTTTCTGATCAGACAAAATTATTAAAAATCATCAATGAAAAATTGAATAAGAATCACGTCACCACATCAAAGAAGGAGGAACATTTGATTCTGTTAGATATTCTACCGTCTAATGAAAACGATCAATCTCGAACAACGTCCAATGGAAATCAATCGGAAGATTTATTAAAGAAATTCCAACGAATTATTCCACCAACTCATTTGAATAAATTGATCGAAACATTTCTCAATGACAAAAACGACACAAGTTCTCTTTATAAATTTCTTCAGAATTTTTATAAATTAGAGAATTGAAAGATTGTGAGATGACATTTATGGTGAAGATTTCATCATCCAATGAAGAGAATCCACCAGGTCTCATCAATGAGGAGAAGATTCTTAATGAATCATCGGAATTCTTGACAAATATCAATTTGAAAGGTAGAAATTTTTTTAAAAATTTTTCTCATAAACATTTGCTATTCTTGATCTTTGTTTACGATTAATATTCCTTCAATTTTTCTTATTCCAATTCGATTTCTAAAAATACAATGATTCTGATAGTTGATGATGATGACGACGATAATATTTGTCATCAATTGAGAAATATTTCATTTATTCCTATAACTTATTATAAATATTTGCTACAATGGAATTCCAATCAACAGAAACATCAACGAATCTGCCAATACTTGAAAATGAATCCATTCCGAAAGAATTATGATATTGGGAAAGATGTGTATAATTCAGATATGGGTTCAATGAAACCAGATATTGGAACTCCACGATCAGTTTCTTTCTCTACAAATGTCTCTCGATTGAATGATAGAAATAGTGACATTTCTTCCACTCATTCATTTCGTGTTTCATCTAAATCACAAAAAAAAAATATATTATCTGATGATAAATTATTTACCATTGGAAATGGTCATCATCAATCGAATTTTAATGAATCGAATGATTATAAAAGAAATGAAATGAGTGAAAATCTATCGACTAATCAAAAAACATTTAGTAGTGATGGTAATAGTAGTAGTTCTTATGGATCGAATGGAGATGAATTTATGTCACCTCACAGTTCAATTATAGAATTTGGTGAAGCCGCATTTAGTGATGCAGCGTCATTATGTGCTGAACAAATTCCATTAAGTCGAACACCAACTCAACGATCGAAAACGACGGAAGATGAGATTGATGAGAAATTCAAATTATTCATTCCACATTCAAGTTCTTAATTCAAATATTTTTTATATAATTTATTTATTTTCTTTTCAAATTATTTTTCTTATATTTAATATTTATTTGATGTGCTATTATTTATTTGATTTGATGATTATTTGAAATTGATGATTTTAAAATTGACGAAAAATTAATTTTAATTCAAATAATTAAATTTAGATATAAATATTATGGAGAATGGGAAATCGTTAATTGATAATGAGAGATGGAGTATTGACTCTCAATATACTAATAAGAAGTCTCAGAATGTCGGTGAAGTGGAGGAGAAGGATAAGAATGACAAATTACCAACAATGAGTACTAACACCAGTTTCCTCTCGAACATTTCAAGAAGAAGTGGCGAATTCATGAATACACCAGCACTCAATAATTCGTTTATTAATAAGATCAATAAAGATCTGTTGGAGAAACCACCAGGAAAGATCATCGATCATTTAAAGGAGAAATTTAATCAAACTCTTAATAAACATCGTTTCACGAAAACACATGTTCTACCGCAATTCGTCAATGTCAATGATAAGTTGATTGGAGAAGTTACGACGGAAAAACAATTCTCCAAATCCACTTCATCCACCGCCATATTGGATGGAAATCATTCAATTACCGAAGTATCTGCCATTTTAGCGAAATATTCAGATGAAAAAAAGAAGAAACGATCGAACAATATCGATGATAAAGGAATGAATAGTAATCGAAAAAAGAACGAGAGAATATCGAAGAGAAATACAGATTTACTTTTAGATTTGAATGATTCGAATGAATCTGATACGAACGATGGTGAGCAGAATGATAACGATCAGAATGAATTAGATATCGATCTCTCAATCGATCATTATTTTGCGAATTTAAAAAAGAAAATTCGAAAAATATTTTCTACAATTCCATTGACTGATATGTCGTCGGTGAAGAATACGATCCAAAATATTTTCGATTTGAAATTTTTCGAACCGTCGTCGTCCATATGTTATCGTCATTTATTCAATGGAATTATAGACACGTTATTAAGTGATTGCATTTCGATTAATGATCGAGATTCCATCGTTCTCTTACATGAAACAAAACGAATATTTCAATTATTTTATCAAAAATTACATTTTGACAATGAAGAGATTGAGAAGAATTGTGGGAAATTATTAGAAGAATTATGGAGAGATTATGAGAATCGTTTCATTTATATCACTTATCTCTCCATTGAAAAGAGTCGTTTGTTGTCGATTACGAATATGATTGATAATTTGTTGAATCATGTATTGGTTCAATTGAAATGGAATATGTCATTCGCTTATCATGAATTAGCGAGACAATTCATTCAAAAAAATGAAAATTGTTTCATTAATGATTTGGAGAAGTTCCGCAATACAAATATTGATGATGATAAATCGGAAATCATTCAAAGGACTTTACAACAACTTTATGCTGAATTGAAGAAGAATATCGAATGGAGACAAACGACGAACGAACAACAACAATTATTAGAAGACGCTATTGAACGACAATTTATGTCGAAGATTTATATCGCCGCATTATTTCCTTTAGGGGAAATTAATCAAGAAACAGATATGATATTTTCAGATAATTTGAAAATATTAAAAAAAAACATTTCTCCATCACATCCATTAATCGACATTCCTAAACAATATCATGGTGAAGCGCCATGGTTGGCAGCATCGATGGAATTATCTTTTCTCTCCGCTTATAAGACACCAAGTAATAAATTGAGTTGTATCGAATCATGTGCTAATACCATCCTTCATCTACTCACCATATCAACATCATCGAGTAAAGGTGCTGATGATTGTCTGCCAATTCTGGTGTATATAATTGTCATGACGAATCCGGAAAATGTTATTTCTACAATTCGGTTAAATTTTTATATAATAAAATTCTTAAGACTTAATAACCTTCAATAATTTCTTTAGATATATCGATACATATTATGGTAATCGAATGAATGGTGAGAAAGCGTATTGGTGGATTTTATTCAAGAGTGCCATCGAGTATATTCGAGGAACATTAATAGCAAAAATCAAATAATTTAATATTATTACCTATTTGGTGACTTTTTCATCATTACTTATCCCAAACAAAAAGAACAGTGATTCAAATTTAATTTATTTTGATTATTTATTTTAATAAAATTATAAAATATTAATTATAACTCAAATAATTATTTAAAGCTTTTAAAATTTTTTTGGAATATCTTAAATATATTCTTTAATAAAAAATAAAAAAATAATAAGAATTATTAATAAATCATTCACAATCAATTCACATGACTTATCTTTTTTTCTTTATTCATTCTGAAATGTTTTAATATTTTATTTGAGTTAAGTTAAATTTTTATTAAATATTTTTCTTCACTCAGTAAACTGTTGGTTAGAGAAAATAATAAGCTTTATGATGAACTTTCGTAATTTTATTCGAAGCTAACTTTTATTCAAAAATTCTTCAGGACTAATATGACAGACAAATCATCGATCAATTATCGAATGTGTAATGTTCGAATTAATCAATTAACGGAATTGAAAGAATCGGCATTTGTTCGTCCATATTCTGTCGACTATGAGCAGGATGGAAAGAAAAAGAAATGGGATCTCATTCAAACTCATGAAAGTGTGGCAGTTCTCATTTATAACAGTGATAATGATACTCTCGTTCTGGTTAAGCAATTCCGTCCAGCTGTCTTTATGACCAGTTGTCTAAAGAATTTGAAGTTGGATAATGTTGTTGAAATGACAGGTAAATTAGAGCAGATAAATAAAGAAGAGAAAGAAAGTTTCTTATATTATTAACAAATAAAATTATTAACGACTTTTCATATCATTAGCTAATGGATGTACCATCGAAGCTTGTGCTGGTTTGGTTGATAAAAAGAAACCGCTAATTGAAATTGTTCAAGAGGAGATTGAAGAAGAATGTGGATATCATGTACCTTTAGCTAATATTAATTTCATAACAACTTATCGGTTACTGTCTTTTATTTAATAAAAATTTAAATTTAAATTATTTCTTTATAGTTCTGGTGTTGGAACGGGTGGATCGATGCAACACTTCTATTATGTGGAAGTGAAGAATTCCATGAAAATTGGACGTGGTGGCGGAGTGGAACAAGATGGAGAATTAATCGAAGTCGTCGAGTTTCCAATTTCAACTGTTTATCACGATGTTGTAATGAGTGAGAAAATAGCGAGACCACCAAGTTTATTATTTGGCATTTTATGGTTCTTGCACAATGCGGAAAAATATCGAAGAAATTTAAAGAAATAAATTTATTATTATGGCAATAAATAATCGAGAGAAATGTATCCTATCAATAATTTTGTACAAGAATATGATTGAAATTCTTCGTTGAATTGAGTATTAGGTCGATGATGTGACAAAGACAAATGAATTATTTGATGAAAGTTTTTTTGAAGAAATTTTCGTCATAATCTGTCAATTTCACTTTTCTTCTTTTCGTATTATAATTATATCGTCCACGACGTGGATCAGTAAACTGACTACTACAATCATCATCGGATGTCCGATCTTCTAAGTTGAAAGAGATTTTTGAAGTGGATTGGATCGATTGTGTTTTCACCAGATGCTTTTCCGGTGGACAATTAACGATAGATGTTGATTGACTGAGTGGCACTTTAAATATTGGTTTATTCTGCTTGTAACTTCTCTTTGATTGACTTAGTAATGGTTGTTGACTACCGGTAGAAAGAGGTCGTGAATTAATAGTTTTGATAGACGATGATCTTTCCACATTTTTCTTTTGAGAATTAGAAAATTTCTTACAAAGTAGTCCAGTTAGAAGACTTGTGATGATAATAAATAAAAGACCGAGAATAATTATTATAGAAAGTAAGATTATATTAAGACGACAATAATATTGTGTAGCTGCATTAATTTTCGTGATATTATTTGCGACAAAGAAGATTTTGATACATTGAATAATGTTTAGTAATTTCATCGATTCCGAATTATCTTCTGTCGATGTGGAAAGATTCATAAAGATATTTAATGTAGAAGTTGTACTTGTAGTACTAATTGTAGTAGTGGTTGTGGAAATTGATGTGGTTGTTGTTATTTTGGTGGTGGTGGTGATAGTGGTTATACTTGAAGTGATATTAATGAGAATTGTTGAAGATTCTTCTTGATCGATCCAAATATCTTGTTCGACTTGATGCATTTGTGCATTGTTCACTAACAACACACAATCACAATGCCAAATTTTGTGATTCTTGTGATTTGTTTGATCAACGATATGTAACTTGAAATATTATCTGTTTTTGAATGGATGAATGAAATTTTAATAAAATAAACCTCAAACAAATGCCAATCGGGACCAAAACCACCACCATCATTATTCAATTCGATGGCACGTAAAGTACCGATAGGAGTTTTCGTGTCGATTTGTAACTCATCGAATTTATTTCGATCAAATAAAGCTCCAGCACCTGATATTGTTATCGATCTGGAACCAGAGTCACCATAGAAAGTAAAAGTTATCGATGCATCGCTACCAGCACTATTATCGGAACCAGTGAGGACTTTAATTAAATATATTTCACAGGAACTATCAAGAATATCTATTGGAATGAAATTATATTCTAAATATTTTTAAAAGAAGAATCGATAACTTATCACCATAATTATCATTTGAATTAGACGAAAATAAATTTTAGCCATTACTATCGTGGTTCCTTAGTAAATCCATGTTCATTCGATAAGTATTGTATGTGAATTGAACTTGGAGACGTTGTTTGCTTTAAACTTTATTGTTCGATAAGGAATGAGTGAATTACTTGAAAATCACTTCAATAAAAGTTTAAGTCAATATTCAATTATCGACTTAAACTGATTTTGGAGGTGGAGAATTTCTATTAAAATTTATTTGTTAATATAAATCGATTGTTTGTATTGATTATGGTCGTAAAGGAGAGAATGGAAAAAAATATTGTGAAAGAATGACGAAAGTGATATAACTTGAAAGGAAAGTTTTTTTTTGTAATTACAAAATATCTTTTATTATTATGATATGGATCTCTTAAAGGAATATCACAATAACATAATACTTTTTCTTATTACCTCTTCATAATTCTCATTTTAATAATTATGTTCGGAAAAAGAAAACTTACAAATTTCCTAATTTTCTGTAGTGGACAGAACCAGAACGAATTTTACTACACGTTAGTTCGTATATGCCGTTGGGAAGGAATTTCAATGAATTTCAAGAAGGTATTGCTTTAAATAACACGTTGTCGATTCTACTATTCGACAAAACGATTTTTCTTTTATTAACATGATATAATGCTATAAGCGTGCGACGAAAGTGAAACATAAGAATAACCACCAAAAGTTGTTGTATGACGAATCCGTACAACATTCCATCAAATGATTTATAATGACGAGTGTCGAATAAAAGATCTCGAAAAAAAAAAGAATTAAATATTTCTATTCAATCACATAATGATGATGAGAAACAGTAGAAATAATATCCATATAAATACTCATTATTTAAAAGAAGAATTGAATTAAAATGGAACTACATCTCATTTAGTCATCTCTCCACCTATTGACGATATAATATTGTGACATGTTTCATTAGTTCGATACTTGAACTTTGTTTCCAATAAGTATAAATTTCGAGGTAGAATTTTTTTCATCTCCTCTAAACTCTTCTCACAATACATTGAACTGAAATGGAGAACGACATGAATCCCAAATATTTATTGTTTGAAATTTCTACTCTCTCCCTTTAAAAGAAACTATTCGGAACTTAATTCTAATTAACCTCCCAAAATAGAAGGGGAAAAGGTACGAAGGGAGGGGGAATGTGTTTATCTCTGATCTGATCGTTAGATTTCGCTGCTAGAAATATTCGTTAAGTGAAAAGTTCTCCAATTGATTTCCAATTGTTTTCGAAAGGTCTTTCCATTTTCCTTCGTTCTAAAAGTTCTTCCACATCATTTCGTTTTGTGATAAGAATTTTGAGATTTTATTATTTTCATATATAGATTTCGTTTTAAAATTTATTTATGAGTATAAAAATATAAAGATGAAGAAAACGAATGATAAGAGTTGTTATTAGAACGATAAGTATTATATCCGAATGATGTGAAAGAATATGAAGAAGTTGCTATTTTTCCTTGTCCAGAAGTTGTCCATTCAATAAAATATTTTATGTTACCAGAGAAGACATTTCTCACAATTTCCCGTTAACTAAAAACTTCCCCGATTGTTAATTCCATTTAGCTATTTTTCACGTACAATAAATGATCTTACTTGTATCATCGTTCGCTTTCTTATGTATGCGCTTCTGAACATAACTCCATACAGAATTGGAAACTGTCGAATTCTTTCTATTTTCTTCTTCACATTCCTTTTTATCAACATTCTTCTCGTTGTTGTTATTCGCCATTGGAACGGCAAAACGACCGGCTAATACTGAATTAATAAGAGCCATTTCTGTGTCTTCATCTTGACGTTCGCGTAGACCACCTGTTGCCAAAGTGCAGCTACCATATTGATTATTCGCATCATCAGCCATCATTTTATTTGATTCATCCAAATGCTTCATGAGAACAGCTACCACAACATTAACTAATACGAATTGTGCCATTAGTACGAAAACCAAGAAAAAGATCAGACTCACAATGCGATTTGCACAGCAATTATTCTCACATGTCGCACTATCATCACAACCTTCACGTCGTAAGGCATCCTGGAAAAAAATTTATGAAATATTAATTTATTTTAACCGAAATTCTATTCGACTAACTTTCATAATACTATTCCAATTGTCACCGGTGGCTATACGGAATAGAGTTAGGAAGGCCATACCGAAATCTTTGAAGTTCGCATGTTTATCTAATCCCACACATGGATATACAGGATTACCACAATGTAATTTCCCAAATAATTCAACTCCCAAAGCGGCGAAGATAAAGAATAGAAGGAAAAATAAAAGTCCCAGATTTCCTACTTGAGGTAGCGCTTGAATAACTGTATCTAATAGTGCTCGGATACCTTTGGCCATTTTGAGCAATTTTAAAACTGAAATAATTAAGTTTAAAAAAAAATATATAGAATCATATATAATTTTATAAAATTAACCGCGTGCTATTCTTAATACTCTCATTATTCGAATGATTGTTGGGTTAATAGGAATATGTAATTTTGTACTTCCCGAATTAATCTGTTCAAGAATAATACCACCAATGGACAAAAGGACAATCATCATATCCAATTGATTCCATCTAAAACATTTTTTTAAATTAATTTTCCTAATATTTTTAAAATGTTAACCGATCAGATAAATAATTTGATAGTCCAAGTGCGACCAATTTCATTAACAATTCGATGATGAAAACTGCGGTAAAAAAGTAGTTGAAGATATTGAGGATACTTTCTAATTCGTTTGACATTCGATAATATTCCAATGACATTGTTACTACATTCAATCCAATTACACCAGCGATAACTAAATCCAAATATTTTGAGGCACAAATTTTATATAATTTCAATCTCCATTTCGAATAATGGACCCAAAACGGAGCTTCTCTCATTTCTGATTGAGTTGAGAAAATTATTGAAGAAACTATTTTAACAAATAATTCGAAAATAACTTAATCTCTTAATTTCCAACTTCCTTGCTCTCTTAGCGGCACGTTTAGCTCTCTCCTGTTTCTCTTGTTCCTCTCGACACTTATGGAAATTCTCCACCACAACACCAACGAACATATTCAGAACAAAGAACGCCACCAGTAATATGAATGAGATGAAATAAATTATCATAAAAGTATTATAGTTCTCTTTCGGTTGCAAGTCGACACCACGAGCATCAATTCCATGATACATGATTTGAACCCATCCGTCTTTGGAACTCAGCACAAAAAGAGACATTAAAGCCTAATAATATTCGAATCGATTTTAATTAATTTTAAGAAGAATTTTAAAAAAGGTTTAACTTGTCCTAAATCATCGAAATTATATCTGTGATTGATCCATCGATATCTCGTATTATTATTTGCAATGTCAAAACAATCGTTCTTTGTATCTACATTCCATATCATTGGTCCACCTTCACAATGGTAAAATTTCCCTTTGAATAATTGAACTCCAAGAATACCAAATATTAGATAGAATGTTCCACTAATCAATACGATATTACTAATCGGTTTCAATGATGTTAACAATGTTTGAACGACTAATTTGAGTCCAGGTGCTCGACTTATAACTCTCAAGGGACGAAGTGTTCGTAATAATCGGAAAACTCGGAGCATGTGCAATATTCGATTGTTGTTGCCACTCAACATAGTCAGAACGATATCAACGAGAGAAATAGTTACAAGTAATCCATCCATGAAATTCCATCCGTTTCGGAAATAAGCATCCTTATTCAAGAAGAGTCCTTGAGCTATAACTTTTATTGCCATTTCCACAGCGAAGATAAACGTAAAAATATAATTGGTCACATTTAAAAATTCACGTTCTATACTTTGTCTGGGTATACCCGGTCGTTCCATTGCCAACGTTATACAATTTAATGCGATGAACAATAATATTGTGTAGTCGAACCATTTGATCGAGAGTAGAACTTTACAAAGATAAACCAAATAATTATTGGGAGATAAGAGAAATAATGAATAATTTTGTCTTTCATTATAAATCGTTTTAATTCGTTGGAAAATTTTATATTTGTTACCTGAAGTTATTGATGGTGTTTTTGGTTTCAATTCATCCGAATTCGATTTCTTCAATTCATCGAAATTTGATTTCTTCAATTCATCCACTTCATTCGAAAGATATTCGTTATTCAATGAACAATCTTTTGAATATTCTTTTCCTACGTTTAATGGAACATCTTCTTGCTCGTCATTTTCATCGATAATACTATTTTGCAATGAGGAACCTTGGAAGTCATTTGTCAAATATTTTGATGATTGATCTCCGAGAAATCCCTGACTCGAACTACATTGACTGGTAGGCGAATAATCGGAAGTATTCTTCTTAATAATCGAACTTGAGCAATCGTCGATATCTTCGTCATTCATAGGAGCAATTGGTGCGATGGCTGATTGAGATGTATCAAATAACATTGTCATATTTGAATTAAACAACAGTCCATTATGTTTCTCCAATTGATCCCATTTCGTTATCATACTCATCAATTGGACAGATGTCTTTTGTTTCGATCTTCTTCGACTACTTCCTCCATAACGACGAGAACTGTTTATTAATGATTGCCGACGAAAATCTTTCAGTTTTTGATGAGAATCCATCAGTGACGGAAATTTTAATAAACTGGATAAACTGAGACATTTAAAATTTTCCGCTTGCATCTTTGCGAAATATTCAATTCGTTTCTTATTTTTCTCCTTCTGACTATTATTCTCCTCTAAATATTTTGTTCCTTCTAAATTGTCATGAGAAATTTTCGGTTTCGGAAATTTGATTGTCATATTATTTGGCAGGGCTAAACTACTACTGCGTTGTTTCTTCTGCAAAAGGAAACTATTCTCTTTATCAGTTTTCCCATTGATTTTCGAAGTTTTTTTCGGACTAATAAGAATTGATGTCTTGTTCGATAATCGACCAATATCTTCCTCTTCATCTGGTGGATAATATGCTGGCATCTTCTGATTAGATGTAATTGAAATATCGTCATTAACTGACGTTATATCTGATTTATCATCACCCTAAAATAAGAAAAAATTTCAAATAATTTCAAAATTCCAATTTAATAAATAAAACAAAACATGTTCACTGAATCCTTCAACCAAAATAGCAACCAATAAATTGAAGAGAACATAATTCCCAAATGTCATAAGAGCAATGAAATAGATTGATGCCCAGGCTGAGGTTCGATTCATCCCATCATACAATACTTCATTCCAATCTTCTTGAGTTAATACTTGGAAGACTGTAATGATGGCCCATAATAAAGAATCAAAATTTTTCCGAGAACATTTCCGTTTTCCATCCGCACGAATATTACAGAATTTACAACCAAACAAATGCATACCTAATATACTGAAAATGAAAATGAATAAGATGAGTAGAGCGAAGAATGTCGCCACATTATCCATCGTTCTCAGCATGATGATAAATTGCCGTTTAAGCGCTGGAAGAAATCGAACCAATTTTAAAATTCTCATTAATCGAAATGTTCGTAAAACTGAAACGCCACTCGTTTCCAAATCACTTTGAATTTTTTTAAATATCTCATAAATACTAATGATAACAATGGCTCCATCGAATAGATTATATGGATTCTTCAAATATTTAAAAATTCCAAATGCCAATACTTTCAATAACATTTCTAAGGCGAATAATGCGGTAAAGAAATAATTGCTGACTTCGATAATATTTGTCAAATATTCCGGCTGTTCATGATGTTCGATACCCATCGACAACGAATTAATGACGATTGAGATGAGAATGCCTCTAGTGAAGAAACTGGATTCAACGAAATCTTGTAATTTATTTTGAATACATCTCCAAAATCGATTGAAAGCACTAAATATTTGTCTGAATTTCATTAGGAATTTCGAGAATAATTTCTTGCAGATATTAGTCGATTGAAATTCAAATTGAACTTGTCGTAATTCTTCCAATGTCAAGTCGGATGTGAAAATACAAATGAAACATTTCATTCTCATACTCGAATGACAAAAGAGACAATCTTCTAAATCTTCTTGAGACGTACAAGTCTTACAACATTTACATTGTCTTTTCAGCGGACTACAATTACAGAATGAACAATTGAGATTCTGGAATTGATTCTTATTCATTTGATCGATAGTATTTGTTATTTCACTCAGATCGTTCTTGTGATTATTACAATCATTATCATTTCGTTCACTCAATTCATAATTTAATAAATTGGAAGATCTTAAGAGAATATGTGACAATTTGAAACGTTCCATTGTGGATGTTTGACTATTAATATGTTTGATGACAACATTTCTCATATTCTGAATTGTTTGACGATGTTGACAACAGAATAATGGATAAGCGATATCTCTGTCACTCTCCTTCGGAAAGTATTTGATCGATGTAATGAAAAACAATAAATGTCGATGGTCGTCACAACTACCAATATTATATTTGTTTTCGATTGTCCGATAATGTTTAGCTGTCGACAATCGATGATATTCGAAGAATGATTGAGATTTTTTTGTATGAAAATAAGAAAATCTTTCTTTGAAATTCGTTCGCATTAAATTTATTCGAGGAGCCAAATGCGCTTCATATTGTCTTCTTGTCATTCGTCCAACATTCCTCAATAAATGAGCAAAATATTTTATAATTTCTTGATAACATGAACCGGGATTTTGATGATCATTCATCGTTGATGTTGAACGAAATCTGGCACGTTCTGCTAACATCCTTTCTGTTTCTCGACGTTTAGTTTCACTGAATTGTGTTGCAATTACAACTAAACATAAATTTAACATGAAGAACGCTCCGATGACAATTAATAGAACGAAATAGATCCACACCCAAAATGAATGAGCATCTTGAATATAATACATGATGTTGACCCAACTCTCCAAACTGATGATTTGGAAGATTGCCACCCATGCTAAACCAATATTGTCAAACGAAACAGAACCACGAAATGGATTTTTGTCACTTTCTCGACAATCTGAATAAAACTTATTCCAATTGATACAATCCGTTCGTACTATTTTGCTTTCATTCAAATATGATAAATCAGTGGAAGTTAAATGAGTTGGATCACGATGATATCTCCGCAATCGATTCTTACTATTATTATTCATAATGATTGATGATGGATTCGTCGCATTATATGTCTCCGATATGGAAATATTGTCGAATTCACTTATTTCTTCAGTCGTCAAATAAGGTGTGGTTGTCGTTTCATAATTTGCAGTTTGAGCAGATTGGACACTTTGCAATCGAATTGATTCCAATTTCTGTCGCAAATATTCGACAATGGATAAATTATTGATTTTGGAAGATTGTAATGTTCCGTTACAAATTATTTTATTTCCTTTCTATTGTCATTGAATGATAAGAAATGATGCTGGAGGATGGAAAAAAATGAAGAACCTGTTGAAATGGTGGTATATCCGAACATGTACTCATACCAGCATTACCGGATAATGAACAGACGAAATCGGCACCATTTGGTTTATAATAGGACGGCATCATTAATTCACTGAAAGAATTAAGAAAGAATGAAGAGATTGGGAAGAAGAGAAAGGAGAAACCGGGGTGGATATAGAGAAATATTGAGAACTTGAGGCACATTGAAGAAACATCTACTTCTGAGTTTACCTTTCCATAATTGAACACCAACAATTCCAAATATAAAGAACACAAAAAAACATAACAACAATACATTCCCCAACATGGGAAGAGTATCCAATAATAACATGACTAAAATCCGCATACTTGGTACGCGGTTAATCGCTCGTAATGGACGAAGCACTCGAATTGTTCGAATCGCTGATAAACTCAATTTCTCATTACTCTCTGAAATGAAGTTCATCACATATTCAATTGAACCAGCGAGAACAATGAACATATCTAAACGATTCCATGTATCAGCCAGAAATGTCTTCTTTCCACAGAAACCCATTGCCAGCATTTTGATTAACATTTCGATGGTGAAGAATGCAAATATACAATGGTCTATATTTTTCAAGAATGTACATCGAGTGTGACACACATGATTCGCTTCTTCACACGGCTGATACATTCCCAGCGTTATACAATTGATCAGAATTACAAACATACTCAACCGCTCTAACCACGGTGATGTTATCATTCTTAGACAATATGCACGAAAAAAACTTTGTTGGTCGAAGTAGACAAAAGAGTATTGTACAAATCCTGGATATGGTAATTGATTTGAATTATTACTAATTTTATTCAATTCGATATGGAGATCTCGAAATTCGTCATCATCATCATCGTCATCATCTTCGTCATCATCGTCATCTTCATCATCGTCATCATCCTCGTCATCATCATCATCGTCATCATCTTCGTCATCATCATCATCTTCGTCATCATCGTTATTTCTGCCATTATTACTGTCAAATTCAAAATGATGATTTCCCAATTTATTATGGTATATGTTATGTTCATTTTCAACTCTTAGCAATCGAGAATTCTCTACTGAATGCGATCCGGAAATATCACGACTTGTTAATCTATTTTTTGACAATCTGTTCGTCATCGCATCAGTGAACATATCTTCTTCTCCCGAGAAACATTTTTTTATAATTCGAGGCGTTGTTGTTTTGTTGGACATAGATCGATTACAGGAATGTTTCGGATGTTTCTTTCTTCTTAACGAGAGATGCTCCGAATTATATGAAGCTACGTCGGGAGAATGATAAGAAAGTGAACTGAGTTTCTTCTTCAATTTCACTTGCTTACTCGCCACTACATCACTGAGTTGGGGAACTTGAATCGAATGTTTAGAATTGGTGGAGGAAGTAGATCGAAGGTTGGATTGAGATAAATCTAAATTTCGCAAATCGTTCTCAAATAAAGATTTCTGTTGCAAGGAAGCTCTATCATTATATTCATCATCATTAATTACTATACTTGGAATGCATCGGTGCATGGTGCCAGTTCCACTGCTGTTCATCATGGAATTGCGCAATGGATCGTCACGCTTGATGGAACGAGGTGCATGTGATGTTGTGCGAAGACTGAATTTGTGATGTTTCATTATAATTCTGATTAGAGGGAACTATATATGTCTATTGCATCACAAAATTTCAGCAACGATTTTTTTTATTTTTATTAATATTAATCGATTTCTATTAATTCACCTCTACATTTAAATCGTGATGATTTAGTTTCTTCAAATATTTCTCTTTCTCTTCTCGTCCTACAATTAATGGAATTAGCGATGATTGCCATGTTTGATAGAGACAGCCATCAGTATATCGTGCTACCAAAGTGAGAGTGCAAGAAATAAAAATCGATCAACAGAACTCTGCACAGTTAGGGAAATTGGTGCAAATGAGAAATTAATGAAATATAAAATAATTTTTTTTCGAAATTTATTCCTATTCATCTGAAATTAAATGAGAGGTGTAAAAGATGAATAGAAAAAAAAATATGAATATTCAATAAATTCATTAGTTTCCTCCATTCTTTTATTTACCGTTTTTTTCTCGCCAATATTGTCAAAATATTATCACTAGACTTTCTAATGTTTCCAATTATATACCATATCTCTTTGAGATGAATAGAAGATGAATATATCACGTACATATGTTTGATACAAACATGCACAAATATTTTTCCTCGATATTTTACCTTTTTCAATTCCTTTCAACTTTTCTTCTCAATTTCTACTTTTCCACTTAACCAACTTTCTCATTATTCTAATCGATTAGCAAAGTTGTGAAAAGGCACCTATTCTCCCATTATTATTATTGGGTAAATGCGATTGACAGATACGTAGTTCAATCAACACAAATATATGTCAATGAAATCGCATTTTATTCGGAACGGAATCCTCTAGGACATGTTTGGCTATTTTATTTTTAAACTAATAATTCAATTTATTAAATTTTCATTCCTCTTCAAATTACGTCATTCATATATGGAATAAAATTTCCTTTACATCTACCATCAAAGTGCTGACCTCATACAACGACTCATCTTCCTATTAATGCAAAGAAAGTTGACCTCTTCTATCATAGAAGTTCTATGAACATTCCAATCATTTGATAACAAACTATATGGGGGGAATGTTACAACTTCGACTCTTCAAAAGATGGAACATTCATCTAAAAATTTCTATTATAATTTTTCTATAAGTTAAGATTAGATTTGATTTCTCCATCTTCCGTTTAACTTTAAACGGTAAACTTTCGCCAATTATTGCCATTGAGGTTTAGTTTATGAAAACAATTTAATTATCATCATATTAATCATTACAGTTTTACGTTTGAACGGTTGCTGAACGATAAATGTGAAAGTTGATATTTAAGAAATCTGAGAAAGATTTCCAAAAAATCTTATAATATCATTATAAGGCGTATGAATATCATTGTGCTGAACATTATCAAAACAAATTTTGAATGTGAAAATGAATGAAAAAAATTAATTAGCACCTTTTACTCTTTACTTCACAGGTAATTCGTGCTCTAAAATTATAAATAAAGACAAAACTGTTATGTAACATGTCAGTAAAAAAGTATCAAGCGAAAATGGTCTAACGATTCAAAATAGGAAAATGGTAAAGTTCAATTTTTTGGGGCTAACGGACTTTCTTACTTTTTTGGACAATTTCCCGTCACTCGGGAAGAAAAGTCGGAATTCGATGTACTTCAATATTTTTTTCTGGGTGAATATTGAAAACAAAAAACAGGAAAATTTCAGTTAATTAGATTTGGGTTGATAATTTAATTAGCCATAATTAATTGGCATGAATTCAATGATGAATTTATTAAGCAAATCTTGCACAAAAACAAATTTTGTTTCGAAAAAACAATAAATTCAATCAGTCAGAAACAGTTTAATATATCAATTTCATATTGAAACTCAAATTATAATTCTCTTAACAGAATGTTACTAAGCAATAATCAAAATGGAAAACTCCCAATAAATAAATATGAACTGTCTATGTTTTTGGTTGTTGATCTGATAAACATCTTCTCGGAAAAACAAAGGAATTAAAATTAGAATAAACTTATAGTCCGAATGTTTTTCCACAAATAATACTTAATACTTTGAAAGAAAATAAATGAAATGGAAAATTACCATTTGTATTTTTAGTCTTGAAAGATGTTCGATTAGTGGAATGAAAGAAAAGTCCGGTAATCATTCTTCCTTGAAGATGTAACCAGAAAAATTTCGATGAGGTAACAGAATTTCTTGAAAAGAATCTGTCACGCGTAACTAAGGCAACGATAATATACTCACCTCTTCTGCATCGTTATTTTCATCATAATACGAATAGTGCAAATGAAATGAACGGATGTTAATTACTTCCAATAAACATCAAGTAGCAAAGGAACAACTAACTCAGGTAAGCATAATACCTAATATTATGAGAAGTTGGATTAAATTTAATGATATTATCGACGGATGATTTTTTTCGTTTCGTTTTGTAAAATAGAAGATATTTTATATCATCCACTTTTTCGTTAGTGTTTAACAAGCAGCATTCAGTTAAACCTTATCCTCTTCGTTACTTGTCAACCAAATAAAAATAAAAGATATCCGGTATTACCTTAAGTAATATGTCAATTAGTTAATGTAAAAAAAACACAAATTTCCCACGATCATCAATATTAAGAATAGTCCTTACTACATTCAATATAGATATTCAGTATACTTCCTTCTATCTTCCAGTTGGCGTCCGTCTAATATCATCATTGCTTTCCAACCTCACGCTTCTTGAAAGTAATAGTGATGTTATTGATGAGAATAAGGTTGGTAATGGATGGAAGAAAAAAGAAATAACAAGAAATTAATTCGGAGAAATATTGAATGAAACACACTAATAATGATTCAATTCAGATGAGAGGAAATTTGAAGGGGAATACTTTCATTTCTTTATTGAAATTTATTTTCGCTTATTAAAATACCCACACATCGACATGACACCACACAAGTAATTATCAGTTGAATCGAATAAGAAAATAGATAAAATTTCTTTTTTGAAGAAAACGACTGATTCCTTTATCTGCCATCGTATCTCCTCTCTAATTCATATAATGCTGACTGCCATTCCATCATGTGAATAATAGAATACATTTATATATTTCGATTTTTCTTTTAATTATATCGTCTGGAAGCTTGATGAGAACATGTAACCATGAAAGACATTGTATGACTCATACGTTGTCGAATACTTATCATATCGAGAAAAGATATAGAGCATTTGCCGACCAGGAACACAACGATCTAATCAACAAACTAAATTATTAATAATATCATGCTTTATTTCATATATATAGTAATTATATAATATTTGTTGTATTTGAAATAACTCTTCACCAACATCCATGTTATCAAGTGGAATTTACGTAATGAATAAAAACTCGCACTATCTCATTTATTGTAATATTTGAATTATTTCATGTCGGCAAATTAGTTTAGTTGATCTACATAATTTCTCAAACCTAATGAGTTTTGTGCACTGTTAATGCATTAAATTATTATTACTAACCAATTTTTGAACATTATTCTCCTTCATATTCAGTACTAAAAAATCACAAGATATTGACATATCTCGATCCTTATTTGTTAGGAAATGTTAATTTACGTAACTTTGGGTTGAATAATAAACAGAATCAAAATGAACCATGTGTTCTACACAAGTACCTTATTCCCGAAATTTCCTTCGTCTTTTCTCCGACAGATAAAACAATTAATTAAATTTTCTATTTATTTTCTTTTCTAATTCCTAATATTCCATCAATCAATCATCATTCTAATCAAAAGAATTTCATTTTCATAATACTATTTATCATTTCTCATACTATACTTTGCACCTCTCGTCAGTTCGCATCGGTATGAACTACTTTCATGAAATACATAAAACATAATAACAATTATAGGTTACTAATTAACCAAATTGATAAGGGAAATGTGTTTTCGTCAATTTCATTGACTGCTGAAGAAAGTTGTTGGTCGATGTACATGAATATGAAAATTTCGTTTTATCTCAATGGAACTTAAATTTGGTTTATTTGAAATATATTTCAATTCTACTAAAAAATGAAAACGTTTGATGAAAAACGTGAAAATTTGAAACAAGTTGAATTCGATCTATAATGTATGACGAATTGTAGTTACTTCATAGAATGAAAATTGACAATTCAGTTACTTAATTTTATGAGAATAGTTCGCTGGAGAAAGAATAAGATAGAAGATTTTAATAAATGATGATTGTCCATGATTATTATAATGTCTGCTAATATCTCCAATAATACGATGGAGGAGATTAAGAAAAGAAATTTTAAGATATTTATTAATGATTGATCCTGAAGAAGGTATAAGAATCGAATGGGAATGCAAAATGCAAACAAAAAAGAATAGATATCAAACATAAAATGTTCATATGCATCAAATAATGGGTAGTAAACTCGATAGGAAATCCCATAATGTAAGAAATAGAAGAAAGCAATTAAATCGAGGACCTGCAAGTTGCCTCATTGGAAAAAAAAGGTGAAAATCATAAGAAGAATAATTCCTGATCTTCTTTCTCTATCGAACATAAACATGGAGATTATAATAAGTATCATAGATATATAAACTGCAATTATAAATGCTGACTGAAATCTTCATGTGCTAAGTTCTTCTGACATTGAGCATAACTTTTCTTGTGTTCCATTCGATTCTATACGTCACACGAAAGAGGAAGAGCATTTAGTGACTGAATAATTATTGATTAACAGCGAGATATATCCAACAAATTTCTCGAATATTTCCAGATATCATTACACAATAAATGTCTTGAGAAAAATTGTTTAATATAATTATTTGGGGAGGAAACAATAGATTAGATCACTCTGCTCTCAATAATCGTGAGTCTGCTATGTCAGATAGTGGATAACTAGGAAATATAAGAGGGAAAATTAAAATCTTTTGGCATTTCCCATATTACAAGAGATTACGACCACTTCAATTAATTCCACTTCAGTTTATTCTCGAGTCGATTGATGAATTTGATTGAAAAAAAAAAGATGAGAATGAATCAAACATCATTCAAATTCAATAATGTAATTTGCGTTGAACAATCCCATATGAACTCTCCTATCAGCAATTATGGTAATATTTTTGGTAATGACAGGTAATATGGAATGCTTCACTACCTGCTCTATGTTTCTTGTGTCATCTTCAACATACGATCAAAGTAAAATTAGTTCAAGTAGAGAGCAAAAGATTACCTATTAAGGCTGATCGTGCAGCAACCAGTGAAAAATAACGTAACGGGAAAATTGACTAGAAATGAATTGATAAAACTGCAATAATAAAAGGAATCAATCTGTATAAAATTATCCAAGATAGATATCGCCAAAAAAGGATTTTTAACTTCTACTTTTCTTTTCTCATCTACATTAATTTTTGAAGAGAATTAGAATATATTTAAAAAATTTGATATATTCATTCCAATTTAATTCGAAATCTCAAGATTAACATTACTAATTATCACCAGATTAAACGGTTTAAAACTAAAAATCTTTATATAATTTAGAGAATATACGGATGAATATTCGAATAGTCCAAAAGTCGATTCCCCAATAGCAAATTGTCTAAATAAAAAAATTATTTATGTCCTGATAGTTTATAGATTTCTATCCACAAACTGAATTTTTCCTGAACATTAAGATGCTGAAATTCTCATGATGATGATCATGATGATGGTGATCATGATGATGATATGATTTCTTAAATTTTGATGGTTGAATCATTTAATGAAATCCACATAAAGTATACACATAACCTTCTCCAATTCATAATTGAGGAAAGTGGAAATAAAACCTGAAGTACTAGCTGAAGTAAACTAACTAGCTGTTCGAAGTGTTGATGTTTAATAGATAAAATTTTCGTGAAATATCCCGTGACTGCCTTAGGGAACTTAAATGAGTCAATTACAAGATATGTGTATATGATAAATTCTTAAAATAAAAGGATAATAATTATATAACTATTGATAGTTGAATGGATAAATAAACGCATAATAAATAGTATTATTCTAATGTCATTTGCAAATGTAAGACGAAACTGGACGAAACTGGCGAATAAGACAGAAATGGTCAAAAATGGAAGAAAACCTAATAACATGAGAAATGATCATAGCAAATATAATAATGATAACATCATCATCAATATTAACAAAAATACCAATTCATATGAATATAAATCTAATGAAATTAGTCGATATTTTTGAATACATAGAAATCGTATGGGAAACAAAGCTATGCATAACGCATCGCGTTCCGGTTTCGGGAAGCAACTGTCATATTCGCGTAAAATTTATTGTTGAAAATTCTGCATCTTTTTTTTCTCCATCAAATAACGTTATTCATTCAATTCTTCCATCTTGCTATCATACAACCAATTCGTTTGTTGATGCCATTCGTCGTCTGCGCTGAAAACGTAGACGATGAGCATTAACATAGTTAAGTCAGTCGTTGAAAAGAAAGGAGAAAGGAAAAAAAGTGAAAACGACAAAAGGGAACGAGGAAGAAGAATGAGAATGAACCGACGAATGGGAGAAAGAAGAAGAAGAAGGAAAGATGCACGACAGTAGTGAACATAATGAGAATGATAATATTGATAATAATGAATATTACGAAATAATACGAAAGAAGAAAGAATAGAACAGAAGGGTACAAGTGTACACGAATGAAAAAATGAAACATTCAACATCTGAATGAAATGAAGATGATGGCAATGCTTATCATGCTGAGGATAGGAAAAGAAAGAAAAAGAAAAGGAAATCATTTTATATATTTCTTTCTTACTTCTTCCATTCTCGTTTGGTAACAAGTTCCATTTATTATATCATATTATATCTCGGACCATTCGGTCATCGGCGTCATTATGATTACGATCATTTTACTTGTTATCATAACTATTATTGTCTTCGTGATAATACGAATTACGAGAAAGGATCTGCGAGAAATATTAATAATGAGCGAATGAAAATTTTCTAACTGCTATCCTTCCCCCATTCTCCATCCCCCCATCAACAACAAGTGATCTTTTAAGAAATAATACAGATAGCTAAATAATAAGTGAATGAAAATAAGCCTTCATCCTATTCCTACTTATCATATTCATATCCATCATCTTCATCATTCAATTCCTTCTATTCCTTTTCCTCCTTTTTCAATTCTTTTATACTTCCAGCGCTAAAAAATTTATCTTATTCAGTTATTCCTTCTAATATGATTAGATTCAATAGAAAAAATTCGTTAATTTCTTTCGTTATCATTCCTCCTATTAAATTTTACATTTTCCTTCTCCCTCCTCCTTCCTCTCCTTCCCAATAATTCATTAGAACTGAAACACATGCACTCGTGGACACATACACTACTATTTACGTAAGTTCAACATAATATACTTTCCAATCATTATCGTCATTATCACCAGTAACACCATCATTACGATTATCATATTAATAATTGATGATCATTAAATTATTATCTTCGACCCGACACCACCCGTAGGACACATCCAACATCTCGAATTACAGAACGATACCTAACAAGATGGTGTATTATTAGTTGAAGTGCAATTATTAAATGTTTATGCGGAAACGGAATTGCAAGAACTTTCATACGGTCCCTTTCTCATTTATTCAGGGAGAATGTATAGTTCTATTTTAGAATAACCTTAAAAAGTCAATACAATAAAGACAGAGTTACTCTTTCATTTATATGTATATCGATATGTGGGAAAAGGTGGATATGTAATCGGATGTTAATATTTAAATATTGTTTATTGTTCCAATCGAGCTTTCACCTTCCAATATGATATCGACTCAATAATATCACTAAAGATACCTAAGAAATTATCGCAGTATATGAAATTTATTTGGAGAATTATTAATATTCCTTAATATTACCGCAATTTAAATTAACTTAAGCTCAATTGGAGCATATTTAATTCCCGTTCTTAAAGTGCTTTTGTAGTTGGTTATTAATTCTATAAAAATACATATTGTTATGCGATTAATCTAATTATTTTAGATTAGATTATCTATTTAATCGAATATTATATTTTCTATGAACAGTTTGGGTAATGTTAACACTATACGGATTTTGTGAAGAATAAATTTTCATCTTTTTTTTTTGACAAAATATAATTGATTATGTATGAGATACGAAGATATTTTGATTGACTTTTTTTAATTACCATTTTCATCAACAGATTATTACATAATTTGTGACAGTAACTCAACAGGTTAAACCTTAATCTTAAAGTAGTTCTTATAAAATTGTTGAACAAAGTTTATGAAATGAATTTTAAATAATTTTTTTCCCAGAGAGAATTCTTGTTAATCGCGTTGAATAACTAAAAGTACAAAAACGGATCGATATTACTTGGACGTCTGGGAACTAATCATAGAAACCAAATGATTTATGGAAAGAAAGTTGTTACTCTTATTCCTTCGACATGGTAAATATTTATTGTTTTTTTCATAATGGAAATTATGTCGAATGTTCAAGAATATTTTCAATTGAGAAAAAAGGTAACACAATAAATAATCTAACACTAAATAGAAAACGATGAATTTTATGTTTAATATGATTAATATATTTTTGTTTTTAATCTAAATGTTGTTTCTGATATTGTTTCTAGGTGTAACATTTTCATAATTAGTATTGTAAAACCTTATACAGATAGTAAACACTACTTGGTAATTTGAAAGATTGTTGGAATAAAGCAATTATTATGTATATAGATAGTCTATGATAAAGTAGTTACTTAAAATTATGTTTATGTTAATTCTGATTCAATTTAACGTTGTGACACTTTAATTTCGAATTTAAGTGAATATATATATTAATATGTTTTTATTTTTAATAATTTCATATCCGTATGTGTATACAAGATGAATGAAAATGTAATTGAAAGGAATATGAAAATGAAGAAATTGAAGATATTTGAATTTGAAAAAATAGAATTTGAATTCGAAGAAAATTCGATATTGATACATATCTCTGTGTGGTGATGGCGAAGGTTGAAAGATATTTCATAATTAATAGTCAATTAATCGTGTGAAAATAAATAATGATGAAGGAATAAGTTACCGGTATATTAATGAACATTTACAAATAACAATAAACTTATGTAATAAATATAAGGAAAGAGTGCATTGATGAGCATAAGATATTAACACTTCTCAAAAAAAATATACAAACAAATTTGGAATATAATACATTATTCGATTGATATAATCGTTGAAAAATTACCGATCAATATCATTACCGTCGATCGAATGTCTTACTGCACAAATTGTGGAAGTGTCTTTATCTTTCCTCGTGTCTAAATGTGTTGCCGATTTGGTGGTATTGATCAGATATGAATTATTTCCAAAAATTATTGGTCTTTTTATTCTTTGGATATTGATGAATCGTGGATTGGTGGAACTGGTCGATCCGCAATTCCATAAACTACCGTTTTCATTCTTCTCATATAATCGCTTCGTTTGACAACTGGAAGTAGTTGAAGGATTTGGGAAATATGAGGACTTGATAGCATAATGGATGAGAATGTTCGTCATACGAACATTTCCGGACCGGATCTTATATTGATCAATGAGAACGACATTCTTATCAAAACTCTCCGATTGTTTCGGTAGAAAATGACTTAATCGAATGTCAACGAAACCCAATTTTTCATCTTTCTGATTCGTTTCCACTTTCCTGATACTCAATCGACAAAAATATTTTTCTAGTAATTTCTTCATTTCTTCTAACGTCTCCGCATTATTTGTCAAATCGTTATTGTTCGTGAAATTCGAATCATTTCCAACATCGTCATTCCAATAGCGAACGGATGTTGATGATGTCGAATCTAAATTGGCGGAACTGGCACTTGATTGAACTTGTTTTTCATCCGTCTCTTGCAGATCCATTATTCCGAATGAATGAACATTTTTCACACATGTGCTCAAACCTTCATTGATGGAATTCGATTCTTTTCCGTGAAACATTTTCGAAATATTTCCTACATATTCTCTTTCGAATGAAATGCTTTGATGTGCCAACGGATTCTTTTTTTGAGTCTTTCTCAATTTGACATCTTCATTTCCCTTTTGCTCATCAAACACATTCTCATTCTTATTAACATTTTCAATTTCTTTATCATCCTCATCGTCATCCACATCACCATCATTTCCCTCATCATTATTATTATTATTATTATTATTATTAATAGAATTAAGATTGTGATCATTTATTTCATCATTTATCGTGAGATTATCATCGATGCCCGTTTTTGTTTTTGAACTACTATCATTATTATAATTTAATTCTTCTTCGAGAGAATCATCCTTCGTAATTCTATTCATTTTCTCATTCTTGTCATTTCTTTTATTAGAAAAAGAAAAATTATATATGGAAATTATTTTTTTCAAAAAGAACTTTGTTGAATTTGATCGATTATTTTTCATTTTTAATTGAATCATAAATTTGAATGAACAATTTCCATTCCAAGTTACTTTATAATCTTTTATCGATTTTCTACAATTTCAAATTGATAATATCAATTTATTCTGAAAAAAAAAGGGAAGAAAACTAACACTTCGGAATATTGGACTTGTCGACTCGTTCCATGAGTTAATCTGGCTTTAATTTGGAACTTCCCCGATAGGAATGGTACCTGAGTCAGGGAATTAATTCGAATATCATACTGATATTAAAATAAGCACATAACATTATTTCAAATAAATAAAATAAAAATTAAACAATTATTCTGTCTTTCATTTTTTTTACCTTTTGAGACAGGACGATTATGTTTATTCTATTGTGATGATTACTCTCTCAATTTAGATAGTCATTCTTCTCCCACATATCATTGCGACCGATTCAATTAAGCGACTCAACTTTCAATGACTTTCTTTTTAAATATTCATCGCATAATGATTCTAAATAAGAAATTCAGGTAAGATTAATGTTAGCTAGAATATTCGTATTTTATTCAATCGATATTGTGTCAAATGAAAATTTATTATTGGTAGAACATTTTCTTTTCCATCACCTTCCGTCGGAATAGAATTTTATGCTCATTCCAATACGTCTCATTGAACATTTAGTTCTACATTAAAAATTCATAAATTTCATAATCGAATAAATTTTCCTTTCTTCAATTAGTTAAATTCGCTCTAAGTTATATAGCGAAGAGTAAAGGATTATTGGGGGAGTTGGAACATTTCGCCCATTTGACATCTCCAAAGCTTTCCAAAAAGAATAATTAGTTTACAAATAAGGAAACTAATATAATACTATGATATTCTTATTATAATCATTAATAAAGATTTAATTAGAATTCTATTCTACTCAACTCATCATCAATCAACTTCTCTCTTTATGTATCGATCATAAATTTTTTTTGTGTGGAACATTGGACGAAAAATGGATATATAAAATACATAATTCATTTATTAGCATAAAAATTGAAAATAATTTAGAAGAAATAAAGATAAAATTCATTTTTCCTCAATTCAATTAGAGATTTTTATATTTTTTTAGTAAATTGTTCCTTATTATTAACTAACTATCGAGTGTTCTATTACTTTTTCAATTAATCTCGAATTCCTTTCCCATTCAAGTATTCTTATGAGTAGAATATGAAGGAGAATAACATTAGGCAACGAAAGCAAACGAACATTTTTTTTAATCTAAAACTCGATTACGTTAAGAAATTCGGCATTCGGAACATTCCGTTCCAATTATGGAGAATGAAAATGGAAATATCTTCTTCAAATGGAATTGGATGTTCCTGAAAGGATTATGACATATTCAATTTGTTTCGTTCTCCTTCTACCATATTTTTGTTATATAAGATCAACTTCGTCTTTCAAAAATGAAGGAGAGACCAGTTGTTGAGAAACAGCAAACCCCGAAACGAACAATAATTATTCGAACGAAATATTATGCACCATAATCTCCTTCCAATATGGGAAATAATAGAACGAGGTAGAAAGAGGTTATTATCGGACTCAAAAAAAACAAGAGGAGAAAATATTCCGTTACTAAAATTATTATTTCCATCAGAAACATGTAGAAAGGAAGCGATGAATCGAATGAAAACCAAGTGGAAGATGCCTCATATTTCCTTTCTTTTTCGAGAATAGATATAATCAAATTAATCTCAATTAGTTCTACTCTTCATAAAATAGTTGAAATGATTTAAATAAGAAAAACACAGTTAATTCACATTCATTCCCATTTACATTCCATATCGATCACAGTTATTTCTCAGGTATTTCTTTTCCAAATTCTTTCAACTTTTTACCCTGTGCCAAAAGACAATTATTGATTAAAGAATCTCTTTCATCATTTCTCAATCAAACACAATACACAGATGGAAAGTACATCAGTAACTGATTAATTTGAAAAGAAAAACAAAAATGAGAATTGGAATATTTCTATTCCAACTGTCATATTACGAAGAGAACACGCACATCAGAGAAGAAACAAATTAAATTTTGAAAAAAAAAAATAAGGAATGTTTCTCGCTCATTGATTAACAGCAAGAGGAATTTCCTTTTATCGAAAAATTGCATCAAACAATAAAGAATTATTGTATAACATATTCCTTAGTTATATGTAGCTCGTTCGATGACGAGAATATGATATGCGCTTACCGTATGACAGGACCAACTCTCCAATTTAACAAAATAGCTTATTGTTTATGTAACGATTGTGGATGATTGAGAAATAATTATGCGAACTACAAATTATGGGGAGAAGTATGGCAAACAATGAAATGAAATATATACATGATATCTAGATAACTTCCAAGTCTAACTTCTACATAAAACGAGGATGTGAGCACAACAGCACCAAATATCAATAACAGTGAACATATTTTCTTTACATAAATTAATAGAAGAAAATGCCTCTTCTTTATCGAATAATAGATGGAGAAAGAAAAGAAGAAGAAAACTTACGTAAATGATAAAAGAAAGAATAAAAAACTTATCAATCATCAAACATTATTTATACTAAAGACTTCTTCGTGTGCTAATGTTATGTTACATGAAGAAGAGATTAACCCAAAACTATTGTGTTCAATACAACAACACAAAATTGTCAGTTACTTCAAACAAAAATTTCTTTATAAAAACATTTCTTGTGAACCAGCTGCATATTGACATAACATGTATATGCAAACATAGACACAAAAGTTTTATTAAGAAAAATCAAAAAAATTATAAAATTTCTCAATTTCATGACTGTCAATCTTCATGCAATAATTCTCCCCTTATCTTTCTCCAACTAAACTTAATTCTTCCCATATCCAATTTGAATAACGTATTATTAATTAATTTATCTAACCGTTCTTAATTCAAAAAACTATGAAAGGATTGATCAAAAATAAACATACCAAGAAATTCAGTAAATTGTTTTTTTTTATTTATCACAAATTTAAATTTTCAGCTTTAAATTTTTTCCATTGAAAACTATATACAATCGGTGAGAAATTAATATGAATTTTTCTGCTGCCGCAACAATCTTCAAATCGTCCGTGGTTTCGTTACTAATTGTTGGACCGCCAATCTTATACGTCGCAACATGTAAAACGAAATGGATGCAATCGGAAATTTTACCGGATCAAATCGCAAAATATGGTTTGGATAAAGCAGAACCTTTATTGAAGAAAAATTAATTGAATGATGAGAATTTATTCTTTTACCTGCCTCCATTATTAATATGGTCACTCATCATTGTAGACTTCGTTAAAATATATTCTAGAAATAAAAATTGTTTAAGAACGAAATTCTTCTCAATCAATTTTTCAATATCTTTTTTTATAATTAATTAAACAATAATTTATTTTAAATAATAGTTTTAACTGGAAAACTTTAAACACTTTCATTGAACTTTAGAAATTGGAGATAATTTAAAATATAAAATGATTGTTGCAGATAATTGTTTATTCGATTATAAATAAATGTTTGAAAATATAAATTTTCTTTTTATTCGTATCTCCAATGTTTATCTCTTCTTATTTAACATCTCATCTAAAGATACTAATTCCACAACGTCCATTAGATTCGTTGCAACATTCCAAATGGGAAATTCTTTCAGACCTGGAAACGAGAAGAAAATTAGAGAATTAAAGAAGGAAAATATTAACTGTTAATACAATTCCTATAATTTGATAGTTCAGTTAATTCCAACGTATCATAGTTAATTTTGTAATCAACATCATAAAACGTTTTAATTTTCTCCAATTTTCTATCGAATTCTTCATGAAAATCATAACCTTTCACGTCGTCGATATCATCAAAATCCTGTGTCATATGTTCACCATCACCCGTGAAATCATTCTCGTCATTAATCTTTCCATCATCGTCGATCATTTCCGTAATATTTTCTTCTTTTTCCGTTTCTTCTGTTCGATCAACATTCAAAATATAATTAGCCATCGTATCTTCGACATCTTCATCAGATTGGACGATTTCTACTTCTGTATCATTATTAATGAGTGGATCATCATCATCATCAAAATCTGATTCATCATCAGAACCATTTTCGTAGTTACCTCCATTCGGTTCCGTATTCTCTTTCAACTCTTCAATAAGTTCAATGGATTGATGTAATAAAAATGCTAATGTCTCAACGGAAACTGAATCTTCAGGTGATTGTCCCATCAGATATTGTAGAAGTTGTGTCGTTCCATTCGTCAATATTTTCTGATCATGGGTACCTTGTTGTCCAGGAAGATTGAAAGCGAAAATTTTAATGAAATGAATCAGAATATTTTGTCCTTCGACAATTCGTTGTTGGACTGATGGAAGAACAATTTTCTTCACTTTCTTCATCTCAATTTTTGGATGAAGATCATAAAAATTTTTTTTAAATAAATTATTTTGAATTTCAAATAACATTCCCATCGACTCCTTAGGCAAAACTACTAGACCATATGACAAAGTGATTAAATGTTGATTGAGTAATGGATCGATGATATCTTCCATTGTCAAAGCTTCGGAAATGAGCAATTTCGAACTGAAATTCTTTTCTAGCACTTCCTGCATCATTTTAAAAAATGATTCATAAACGAATTTTAAAATATTCACTCCAATCGAATGATAAGTGACTGGTGGTAAAGATGATGGTGAGACTGGTTCAACTTTCACAATTGGATCCGAATATTTATTACATATACTGAGAATGACTTCAAATATTTTAAGGATTGCTCGTCCATCTTCTGCATTATCATCTGATAATAGACGGCGAAGAGCATTGAACAAATCGAAAAGTTTCTTCGGAGATTTTTGAAAGTCTTCATTCTTCAATAAAAATATCGACAACGGAGTTAAATATTCGAATATTTCATAAGTTTTTTTCTTTTGATGGAATGATGGAATAATAACATATTCGCAAACATTTTGAATAATTTTCGAACAATATTTCTCATTTTCCATAAACATCTCGATCAATGGTACGATTTCTTCTGTAAAATCATCTGATGTCAATCGAATCATACGAATTATTCCAATGGCATAAATATAATGAATCTCTTCAATTCCTAACATCTTATCATGATCTTCCACCAATCGATGAAGTATCAGGAAAATTGTCATCATGCTCAAATGTCGATTATCAGCATCATCAATTGTTGAACGAACACATTCTAGTTCATCATTAGTCACTTCCATTTCAAGAACATTCCAATAAAGTCGTTTCAATCTCTCTTTCAATTCTTCTCCTTCCATTTGACAATTGATCGTTCGAATTTCTGCTGATAATTTCGCATCGCCGATCATCTGATAAGATAGTGCGAACAATTCGAACGCGATTTCCAATGATATTAATGACGTTTCTTTCGGATAATAATCAATTAACGAATCGACAACATCTGCCAATTCATCGAATTCCGTTTGACGATATCGAAGAATGACACATCTCATAATAATCGTTAAATCATTATTAACAATCTCTTTCATCAATGGAACGGATGAAATCCATTTATCGATTGATATGATTGCTTGAACTTTTGATACAATTCCATTATCATCATTATCATCATCATCATCATGATTATCGGTATTTTCAATTTTAATTTTAACATTTCTCACATGATCTTTAATCGTCGATTTCTCTAAGAGTTCTTTCCCAATTAATGATTGGATATAACTCCTCCTCTCATTCTCAATGTCGTTAGCACAACCCATTTGATATAAAAGAATTGCATAAATCTTTCCGATCATTTCATTGTCGAATGGAAATTCTTTCAATTCTCCCAAACACCATAAACATCGAATGACTAAAAATGAATTCTTATCACTTAACAATTGTGGAATGATACATTTGTTAACGATGGTTAATACTGTTTCCATATATTGATGATTCTTCACCATCAACGGTGCAATACATGCCAACATATTCAATCCACCATCTAAATGTCGAAGGAAAAGTTTATCATTTCCTTTATTCATAAATTCCATCGATTCCTGTAACAATTGACATGTAATTTCCATAATTTCATGCAATAATCCTTTCCTAGTTCTCGCTAATAATGTCAATAATCGTTGACAACATCGATCGACAGGATCAGAAGTGGAGAATGCATCTAATTTCACCGCGATAAATTCCAATGGATTATCATTGAATAATTTCTCATGTTTATCAGAGAGACACATTAATGGATAAATTATTTCTCGAATTAAATTATTCATTATCGTCTTGATATGTTTCCACGTATAAGAGTTCTCAATTCCCATTCTTAAGAAGCAAATAATATCAGAAATTGTTGCATCCGATCTAAATTGTATAATTTTATCATTCTCTTTCGATAAATAAGAAATGAATTCTTTCGTGAAAATTAACGAATATTCTTTTCGCCACCATCTGGCAAATTCAATATAAATCTTCTTACAATTAGCAGGTGAAGCATAACGTTCGAATATCATAACAAGGAAATGAGTACACCATTTCTTCAATTTCACCCAACAACATTCCGTTAAACGATAATGAACATCTTCTTCATCTTCATCTTGTGTTCTCTTCGGTAACGGTGGTGTTTCACATTTCCACATAATTAAAATTTCATTCATCCATTCACTCATGACTTGATTATTGAAGATATCTAATGATAAATTATATTTGCAAGTTCCACGAAGAATTTTCAAAATTATAATTTTCAATTCAGTTGCTTCTTTCGACGTATCGTTTCGAATGAGTTCACAAATATTTTTGAAATAAGGAAGAAATTCTTTAACGGATTTCTCGAAGATTCTCCTTTTGTCGGGTGGATTAAAAATACAACTCTTCACTAATTGATAATAAGCACGACAAGCATCGTACCATTTAAATTTATTATTTTTTAATTGATCCAGAATGTCGTCGAGGAAAGACGAACATTCTTCAGGGAAATCCGAACGGAGAACTTTATAAATGGATTGAAGAATTTGTAATTTCATTAAATCGCTATTACTCTCATGAAGTTTGAATAATAATTTTCCCATAATTGATCGAAATTCACGTCGAACTTCCATTGGCAAGAAGAACTTCTCTTGTTTAATCAAATCTTTCGTCAATTCCGATGTCTGAATTGGCAACCAATTCTTCGTCACTAAATTCTTAATGACAGTTGCAGCTGCCAATTTCACGTCATTCGGAGTATTTTCATTTAGTAGACACATACAATACAATATTAATGTATCGCCTTTCTTATTGAGTTGGTCCAATTGTTTGGAAGCTTCATTAGCCGTCTCTGGATTGAGACTATTCACTAGTAATTGTTCAACTTCTGTTAAACTTGTCATTTCTTTTTCTTAAATTTTATTTCAAAGAAATATCTAAATGTTCATATGGGAAGATGTTTGTTAGAAAAAGGAAAAGTTCAACCAAATACAAATTAATGATGTAAATTTATGAATTATTTCTCTATCTTTCAACATTCTCAATTTCGTCCTTCCATCTTACCACACGTGGGATAATTAAATTATTATTTTTGAAAAATATTTCCAATTCGAATCTCATTCCTAATAATGTCCATTCAAATATTTAGTTTTATTCCACTGTTCTGAATGTCCACTCCATTTTCTAATTAAACAACAAATAATTGTAATTATTAATACCACAATCTTAACCGAATTGACGTCATAATGTTCTAAACTTGACTCAAATAGTCTTTCCGATTGGAAGAGTTCTCTATAAAATTTTTGGAATAAATTTTATTAGAAAAATTTTTAGCTTGTTCTCTTTGAAATAATATTTTGGAATTGCATTTATTTCCAGATTTTCATTTTCATGGAATTCCTCTAATGAATTGATGATTCCGATTATCGACATTTTATTAAGTTTATGAGAGTTTTCGATTGGCGACAGATTAGTAAAGAGAGAAGAAACAGAATATGATGTCACATCTAATGGAGACAGGGAGAAGAAAAGATGATAAATTGACGGTAGCTGATACGAATTGGAACGCAGTTCTCGGTAAATTGTCGGCGATAAAGAATGGTTATTATACAGATCATTTTTTGAAATTGCTTATTAACCAAAATGAGTGTGAGAAAATCGAGAAAAGTTCGATTTTACCCGAAATGAATCATGGATATTATATCCGAACGATTATTATAAGGAAGTTTATCGAGGAATTTTTAAAGAAACAGAAATTATTGAAAATAGATGAAACTGAATATTATGGAGGACAAATAGTAAATTTAGGTTGTGGTAGTGACAGTATTTATTGGAATTTGATGGAGAAAGAAATTTGTCCGATACATTTCATCGATATCGATCAGAGATCAATTGTCCGATCGAAGGAACGACAAATCGTCAAAGAAAATTTAACAAAATATTTCATAGATGGAAAATTTTCATTGAGTCGTCAATCTCCATTCCGTTGTGGTATAAATTCGAAAAATTATTCATTAATTCCCATCGATCTCGTCGATAATGTGGAAATGGTAAAGACGATTTTAGAGAAGGAATTGGATAGAAATCTTCCAACTCTTTTCATTAGCGAATGTTTCTTCACTTATTTAGAGAATGATAATATTATCCAATTACATAACATTTTCCAACAATGTCTCACGAATATTTCTTATCTGATTTATGATATCTTCAATTTGGATAATAAATTTGGAGAGAATATGTTGAAGAATTTGAAGATGAATAATCATTTGATTTTCTCGAGTGAAAAACAATCGATATTGAAAGGAGATGAAATATTTGTAAGAAATTATTTAAAGAAAATTTTGGGAAAGGAAAACATTTATTTCAATAATATGAAGAAAGAATTCGTAGATATCGGTCAAATGGAAATCGAACGATTAAGACGACTCCAACAATTCGACGAACAAGAATTGTTATTCGAATTATTAACACATTATTATATCGCTCATATTTATTAAATTTCTTTTTCAAAAAATTTTAATTTAATTAAAATTTACTTTATATATTTTATGACATGATCGACGACAGTTTCCATTATTTATTTATACCAATAGAAAATTTATTTTCTTCAAATGCAATCTTCTCTTCAGAAACCTTCCTTTTTCTTTTAGACCTTATTTTTTAGAAAATGAATATTCAAAATTCCATTAAATTAGCAGGAACTGTTCGACATGCTAAATTGCCGAAAATTTCAAAAGATTTATTGAAGAACGATGAGAGGAAAAACAAATTCGAATTGGAATTGGACGAGAAGAAAGAAAAAGAATTTCAATTGATCGAAGAGAAATATCTTATAGAGAAATCTCATCCGTTGGAAAAGAGAAAAACTTTTCCTCAACAACTTATGGAACGATATTCCATGGAATCGTTAGTAGAAGATCACAAGAATCGAAGAAATCCCAAATATGGTGGAGAAGTTCCCGAATTGAAACGACAACGATTCTGGTCTCAACCGTTCAATGTTGATCATTTCAAATCGAAATTTCGAATTCATATCAAAGAAGGAATTGTCAAATCGAACAAAAATATTCAAAGTCTTCTTCCAGAAGTTCATGGTGAAGTGAAAGCTGCTTATCTTTTATTGAGATTGGGAGCACGAATCAAGACTGGTGGAGTGATAGGAGAACATTGTAAATCATTGGAATCACATCAACAATGGCCGATATCGATTAAAATAATGAATTGGACGAAATTATATCATAAATTTTTTAAATTTTTCCGATATGATTTGGAGAATGAAAAGAATGAAAAGAAGGA
Source organism: Seison nebaliae (assembly GCA_023231475.1). Lineage (NCBI taxonomy): Eukaryota > Metazoa > Rotifera > Pararotatoria > Seisonacea > Seisonidae > Seison > Seison nebaliae. Next base: position 43,636 of record JALJEE010001605.1, read on the forward strand.
AAAAAATGATGATGATGATGATGAATGGATTGATGAGGAACATAAATTACCGAAAACTAGTGTAACATCTGAAGAATTCTATATTACTGATATCGAATTAAATGGTTCCGTTATTACGGTTGATTCCATCTCAATTTTTGGTTTATATTTCACTTCCAATAATTTACGTCTATCCAAAATAACATTTCACTAAAGATCTTTTCGAATCGTTAAAAAGTTTGACAATTGTCGGTTGTCCTTATGTGACGAACACTTTCCTTCATCGATTATCGATGATGTTGAAGGATAAATCAGTCGAATATCTTCAAATCTCCAAATGTGAAAATGTGACAAATAATGGAATGGAATATTTGACTGAGATTAAGTTATGTTTTTACAACGAATCCTTTTCTGATAACCCTAAAAAAACAGGTCATTAAAGGAGTTGGAATTGTCGAAACAATATCCATTTTGTAAACGAGTCTATCCAACTAAACCATATTATTATAGTGATGATTATATGATTAATGAGAATTTCACTAATCTTTCAGCAATTGTTGATAGACAACAATTATTACGATATCGTAATTGGTATTTGTGGAAATTGGAGGAGAAATTATTACCTCAATTATTGTTGATGAGAATGGAAGAAGAAATGGATGGTTGTTTCATTAACGTTCATGCTCAAATGGATATTGGACAAAATGAACATTTACAAAAATTATTATCTTTATTTCAAGAATTGAATTATTATCAAATTCCTGAAGTATTCCATATGGACGAGGAGGAGAATAATAATGATGAAATTTCTCCGATAAATTTCATAAAAAATTTAACTAGTCAAATCGATGAATTAGTCAATTTCAATGAACCGATCGAACAGAAATCGGTTAAATATGGCGAATGGAAATCGTGGAAAGAGACAGATGGAACATACGACGAACAAACTCCAATCCATTCGGAGGTACCCGAATCTTATCAAGGACAATTATTAACATTGAACTCGACTGATACTAATCAATCCAGTAATGAAATGATCGAATTTTTCAAAGAATATAATCGAATCAAACATCACAACATCTCGATGGTGAATAAACGATTGACAGAAAGACTCAACGTCAATTGATGATTGGTGAAGAAGACTGATTTTTTTTTAATATAGAGGAATTAAAAATTTCCAGAATTATCTTTTTTTTTTATTATAAAAATGTTTATTCAATTTTTTTTTTTTGTTAATTAAAGGAAAACTAAATGAAATAGAAAATGTTCTTTTATTCGAGTTGATTTATTAACGTTAGATATCCATTACTTTGCATAAATGTCGTAATTGGACAAAAGTGGAATCGCCTCGAATTGATACAAGACCATTTCTTGTTTGTAATGTTTGCAATTGACCGATATCGTCATGATAACGACTTGTGGAATCGATAATCTTCACCTTGAATAATTTGATGAAAAAAATATGAAATTTAATGAAATTATCAAAAGATAATTAACTCTATCATTGACTTCAGGTGGATGTGGTATTAATGCACCGATCGGTACGGTAACTACTCGATTCAATGCGAATAATTCGAGTGAACATGTCGGTCCCTAGAGAGAGAGAGAGAGTAAAATGAAAAAAAATTTAAATATTTATAATAAAAATTATAATAATATTTAAAAACATGAATTCCAGTTACAACACCAGTTTTGAATCGAAGTTCTGCATCAACCACATCATTTTCTCCAATGTCGACGACTAAACCTCGAGATACCCAATCATTCCTTGTTGAATTAGTCGCTACAAATTAAATAATATTTAAATAATTTAATTGATTTAGAAAAGAAAAAATCTCCTAACCGAAAATTGGAGTCTGAGGAGTATAAGCACTGTTTGATGGACAAACAGATGGTTGTTGAGTAATGTCATGTGAACTCATATCGTCAGTTGACAAAATACTTCGAGGATTGGAAGGTGAATTATCTTGAGCATAATCAGTCGATTCTTCATAATAATCATCTTCAGTAGTGGGATAATTGGGCGTTTTACAAATCATGGGAACAGCTGGTGTACGACAATGCTCATTCCAACTGATATCATCCGAATCCGGAATAGAAGTAGGTGCAGGTGAAGTGGCACTCGAATTGGACATTGTATCATTAATGACAATTGATTTCTTTGTAATTGGTTGAGAGGAGTCGTGAGAATTTTGTGCAGTATAATCAGCGAGTGAAACGAATGTTCCATTTTCATGTTCCACTTTCACTTTCTCCACCTCAATCGAAATAGTTGAACATGTTGAATGTAATTCCAATTTGACTAATGTCTCTGTTATATCTTTCAGAATTCCCGTATAAGATTTATAAGTTCCACGAATAATTTTTGCTGTTCTACCCAAAAGTGGATTATTTCTTGGATTAAATCGATTCTTTCTTCCTTGTTGATTATTATTATTATTATTATTATTATTATTTCTTCTTTGATAATTTGAACGATTATTATTATTATTATTATTATTAAAACTATTATTATTATTATTACTGTTATTATTATGTGGATTAGGTGATTGTTGACCAATAGCTGGTGATGAACTTCCAGATAATGACCAACCATCAGAATTATCTTCATGAATTTGTGGCGATTGCATTAATGAGGGTGATGCCATTCCAAAATTTGTTGTACTATTAAAATTCGAATTATCATTTGATGAAGAATATTTATATGAGAAATTGCTGTTATTGTTGTTATTCATTCCAACAGTTGCTCCCATCAATTCCAACATATTCGCTCGACAAACGAACATTCCTCCATTGATGGCGATGGTTTTCGTGGAGAGGAAAACATATTTACTTACAATACATTTGACTGTTGCAATTTGTTCTCGAAATTTCCCTTCCACCACTTTTACTCGATCACCAATCGATATACTCATTTTCTTACAATCCGTCGCTGTTATATATTTATTGATTTTCTTCTTTTTTACTGATATCTTCTGAACACGTCGAACATGTCCATATTGGTTCAATATTGTAAAATGATCATTCTCTAAACGAATAATTATTCCACAATTCTCTTTATCTATCTCAACAATATCACCATAAGAGAATTGTCCTGATGAATCGACACCACTTGCTTTCTCATCACATCGTTCAACATCACGTAACAATACGATAATTTCATCTTTACTAATATCTGAATATAATACAACTTCATTACCATCAACTACTGATACTAGACCGGTATCTCCTTTATATTTCCCATTCGTCACTTTGACATGATCTCCTCGATTTATGAATTTCCTCAATTCGTGAGGTGGAAAATCGATAGGTTCTGTCAAGTCATTATGAATCGGTTTAATTTGAACACTATCTTTATTAATCGACAATACACGTCCTGTCAAATTTTTCAAACTCGACGTCAATACTATCACTACATCACCAATGGCGAAATTTGTTTTCTCCGAATTCTTCCTCAAATTCTCCACCGCCTGTTCATCATCTAATGCTTGACTTAGACTTTCTCCGAAATTCTCTAATTCTTTCGGTGTTGGAGTGACACCTTGTGTAACGATGATATGTGCACGAAATCGTCGATGAAGGAAACCTTTCATATCGAAATTCATACCGTTACAACTATATCCATTATTCGTCTCTTTCACTGTCATTCCATTTTGACGAGCAATATTCATGTCGAACTTTTTAGCAGATGGACGAGCAACTCGTCTCTTTCGATTAGGAATACCATCTAATTTATTCGTTTTCTTTTTTGTATATTCAAATCGTGGAATCAATTTCAATATGACAACATTCTCCGTCTGATCATATGACATCACTTTCGCTAAATCATCTTTATACATCGAACTCTTTAATCGAACCCAAGCATTTTTTCTTATCTCTCCAACCACGTCAACTATCTTCATAATATCGATCATCTCTTTCGCTGTCACCATCGACGGTTGTTTATATTTCGCTGCACTTAAACTATTCACATTTTCTATCGCTTGATTCACATGTGGTAATTTGAATGCTTCAATATAAATTCTTCCTTTCACATTCGGTTTAGCGATAACTGATTTTATTAATAATTTCTCTCCCGTCGTTTTCGACAATGTCATGAATTTCTGCATCAATCTCAACACCGTTTCATTCTCACGACCAATTCGACATTGGACAATCCAAATTTTCTCTTTCATCGTTTCATTGGGCAAATATGAGACTGGATCGATTGATGAATCATTCACTTCTCGAAATACATCAGTTCCCATTGGCGTTTGTGCGTTATATCGATCAGCAAAATATTCATTAATTTCATCCCCATGAAGATCTTGTGGAATGATTTGTTGAGCATCATGTTCTCTTGGTTTCAATGTATAATTCTGCTTAGGTAATTCATCTGTTTCTTCGTCATCGATTTCTTGTGGCTCATCATCTGATACGGCCTCATCATCAAAGAATGCAAGAGTACCAGATGCTTTCCCTTTTGCATTGTAACTCTCATCATATTCATCATCACTATTCTCAGTCTCTTCCAGAAAATCTCCATCATCATCCATCGACGGATCTTTGATATTATAATAACTGTCAACTGCATGTCGTTTCGGCATCTTCCCCAACTATATAGTCGATTTCTTCAAATTTTCTATGAATTTCTTATAATTTTCACGAATCAAATACGAATAGTTATTTGAGAAAACAAATATAAAAGCTTATAATTTGAATTATTCAACAATATTTTACATTAAAACCAATTACTTTTTAACCATTTCAAAATTTTAAAAATTCTCTTTTTCAATTTCCTTTCCTCTCCATTTCAAATTATATACCCACTAACTCTATCAAAACAACAACAAAAATATCAAAACTTTAATTTTCGTATGATCAGCAATTTTTGGAAGAAGTATAACACAGTCATCATCTTCCCATTATCTGTTTTCATCATCATTGGAATCGATTACCGTCGATCATTGAAATACAAAGAAGAGCAACTCAAGAAAAAAAAGTTAATTTTACTTAATTAACAATGGATCCAGTTGTCCGAGTTCCGGTTAGTAATTTAAATTGTTTTTAATTTTTTTTATACTTCCTATTAATAGTTCAGTTATCGTTTGAAATATTGGAGGAATCATTGGTTTGCACCTGTGGCTGTTGTAGCAATCGGTTCGTACATATATTACTGTGGAAAGAATGAGTTGCTACATTATAATCGGTACAAAAATAAAAGTCATTTATATGGCGGTCATAAAGAGCCCGTGTATTGAGATGTTTCTTTTTCAATTAATTTCTTTTTAGAAAATTTTTAATGAAAGTCTCTTTCTTTTTTTTTTTGGTTCAGAGATCCATAATAGAATGACTCATATTTGCAATTAAATAACACAACAAATTTATTTGGAAGAGAATTTTTTTTTTGTTATTTTGTTCCAAATTCGAAATAACATTTTTGTCATTTATTCTCGTGCAATGTAGAAGAATGGTAGAAGGAGAGAGAAGAAATGTTTATTCAATTTCCTTGTTCGTGTAGCTAAAGGGATTTAGGCTAAGAATTTAATAAAGTTTTCTGTTTTTTTCGACTAGTCTTTCCCCGTCGCATATTCGATTTGTTACTCGTGTTGGTATTGCATGATTGTAGTATCGATGAAAGCATCTATGTATATGTCAGGAGGGGAATTGCATATGGAATGGAGAGCAAGGTTCACATGAGGCAGTTAAGCTTAAGTCGAATGTCGACTGCAAGTATATAAACTCAATAAAACGTACGTTGGCCATGCATTCTACATATAAAAAAAAGATTAGAATTTGGAGTAAAAAATGCCAATTGAGTGAAATCATTGGAAGAATATATTCTACATATCACGGAAGAGAATATTTCTTATTCAATTCCTTCATTTATCTAATTGTCTAAGTGACGACAGTTTGGTTTCCGATAAATTGTGGGATATTATTATTTTGTTGTTGTAGCAGAATAATAATAATCTCTTATATCTCATTCACAAATCGAACGAGTTAATTCTTTTAATAAATTCATTTATAACTAATTCTTTTTTTCTTTAAAATAAATCTGTTAATTTATTTGTCACATCACTACACGTGTATAAATTATTGCCGGTTTGGAAAATTGTTTATTCTCATGGACGACAATAATGATAACAATTTATTCTATAAAAAAATAACGAAAATAAAAATTTTATTCGTTCAACAAACAGTCTAACCAATTTCAGTAGGACCATATGACATTTCGTAAGACTGATGCTCAGATCAAGAGGAAGAGAGATATTAATAATATGAATAAGAACAACTACAACAACAACAATGTTCATTATTTTGATGGAAATAATAATAATAATAATAATAATATGATAAATTCGGAATATTCGGTGATGAATAATCGAACTTCGAATAATCTTCTTCCGAAAGTGGATAGAACAAATGAGAATTTAATCGCTCCTTTCCCAACTACTGATCAGCGGATGAGCGGACATATTGCATTATCAAATCGAGAATTACAACCGACAGATACTTTATTCTCTTATAATCGACGTCAATCAAATATGTTGCCTGGAAAACAATATTCCAATCCTCCTGCTACATCTATTCATCGATCTGCCACAGCAACTAATTTGGTTGATTATAAATCAGAAAATATCATCAACAACAACAACAACAATCATCATCATCATTATAATCAGAATCAGAATTATGGATATTATGTTAATTATGAAGGAGATAATAATGATATCAATCGGAACATTTATCATAATAATTCGAAGACACATTTAACGATTCCTTCAAATAATGGAAATTTTATGATTAATCGTCGTCATGGTTCAACGTCATCAACCAAATCATTACGTATGACGCCAACGCAAAACTCTTATGATTATGAAAAGAAGCCAATTTTGGGTAATGAGAATAAAATGGCAAATTTTCCATATCATCAATCTCATTCGCATAAAGAAGAATTTGTCAATAAGAAACCGTTGGCGAGAGTCACATCCGAACGTTTCCAAATGAGAAAATACGATAATTTTAAAACAACTTTTTTCGATCAATTAGTTGGACCAACGTCAGATCGACCGAAATATATTAATGCCGTATCAAATAAGAAATATGATGATACAGTATCATCATCGAATTTGTATCCGGATTATAATGGGAGAGAGCGGAAATCAAATGTGAAAATCGAACAGACTATTTATGAGACGAATGGAAACTATTTTTCTAATAAGTTTCCATATGACAATAATCAATCATTGTTTATGGACGAATATAATCAATCATATAAAACTGAAAATAATAATATGATGATAACTTCAACAACAATCTCACCAGATTATGGTCATCGGAATTATTCGAATGGAACATATCGATATGGGAAACCGATAAGACAACCATATAACGGTTTCATGCCCATATCTGACGATACATTAGATGGAAATAGACATTTATTCAATCACTATTTGGACGAGAGAGATATGGAAGACAATGAGATGAATGATGATGATGTGGAGACATATGCTGAATATAAACCAAATCTTCCAAACATTAAACATCATGGGAAAGTGCATCCGGATTCGATTGTTGAATCAGCCAGTATGAATTCCATTCAAATATCAGTAAGAAATTTGAAAAAATTGAGATTGCCCGAAACTCTCATATCAAAATGTTGTCTTTCACTCGTTCAATACGAGACGATACTTTTCGCTTGTAATAAACATCAGGAATTCCAAACGAATGGATGTCGATTCGGATTCTTTATTGGTGACGGTGCTGGTGTGGGAAAAGGGAGAACGATTGCTGGAATAATTTTAGAGAATTATATGTCTGGAAGAAAGAAAGCGATTTGGTTCAGTGTTTCTAACGATTTGAAATTTGATGCGAGACGTGATTTGAATGATGTTGGTGCTGACTTTGTGAAAATTCACGCATTAAATCGATTCAATTATTCTTCTCTCAAATCACAAGGTGTTGAAGATGGTGTTATATTTGCTACATATAATGCATTAATTGGTGAGTCGATGGGAAGTGAAGGGAAAACGAAGAAGAGAAATCAAAGTTCTCGTATGAAACAATTATTGAATTGGTTAGAAAGTGATTTCGAAGGATGTATCGTATTTGATGAATGTCATCGAGCAAAAAATCTGAATTTAGTTCATGGAAAATCGACGAAAACAGCACAAGCTGTTGCCACTTTACAAGATTGTATAAAGAAAGCGAGAATAGTTTATGCGAGTGCTACTGGTGCATCAGAACCACGTCATCTCTCTTATATGAGTCGATTGTCAATTTGGGGAGATGTGAATTCTGGTTCACCATTTCGATCAACAACTGATTTCATTCAAACGATGGATAAACGAGGAATGATTGGAATGGAAATGTTAGCGATGGATTTGAAAATGCGAGGTGTTTATATCGCTCGACAACTCAGTTTTACCGGTGTCCAATTTTTTATTGATGAAATTTCTTTAGGGAATGAATTTACTGAATTGTATGATCTTTCTGTGAAGTTTTGGATAGATCTTCGCGAATGTTATGAGAAGTTGAAGGAGATCGATACGAAAGATAAAACAAAGACTTGTTGGAGTCGTTTCTGGTCGGCACATCAACGATTTTTCAAATATCTTTGTATTGGAGCGAAAATTTCTCATGTCGTCAAATTAGCTCGTCAATCGATTCAACGTGGTTATTCGGTGGTAATTGGATTACAATCGACTGGAGAAGCGAGATTGACGGATCATTTAGAAGAGAATCCCAATGATGAATCGAATGAATTAGTCTCAACAAGTCGAGGAGTTCTCTTTCAATTATTAGAAAGTAGTTTTCCCATGTTAGAAGATTTACGAGTAAGTAAAAGTCAAAGTAGAAGAAATAAAAAGATTAATGATGAAGAATTAGAAGATGAGATTGATGAAGAAGATGAAGAAGATGAAGAGGATGAAGAAGATGAAGATGGTGATGATCCAGGTTTAGTATTACTTGATATGATGGGAGAAGAATGGTTAGGTGGTGAGAGAAAGAAAGGAAGAAAACGAAAGAAATCGAGTGAAATGGAAGATATTGCATTGATCAATTATGATAATGAAGATTTGATAGATGGAGATGAAGATCAAGAAGAAGATGTAGAAGAGGAGAATGAGAAGAAAGAAGAGAATAATTTGAATGACAATAAAAAAAAGAAAGCCGTACGTAGAAAAAAGCCAAGAGTTTCTGGGAAATTATCGAGCAAAAAATTTAAATTGAATGAAGAAGATGATGATGATGATCAATCAACGACTAATAATGACAGTTTCAATCAAGAAGAAGATGATGCATCTTTATCAGAAGAAGATCGTAATGAATATTATCCTGATGATGATGAAGATGATGATCCATTTAATCGAATGTTACAACCGAACAAGAAAGAAGATATGATGAGAAGTAATTTCAATCCGTTATTGAATGAAATTAAAAGTGATGAAGAGAATGGACCTGACGATTTCTTCCAAAATCTTCCATTGGAAACTGATTTCGGATATCAACCTGATGAATCAGATTTCACTTCCTCCAATTATCAAACATCGACATTTGACGATTTATGGGCGAAGAATGAGAAAGATGATATGTTTGACGTTGGATCATATTTCGACAATTTGAATGATCTCCACAATCTGAGTCCTCAACATCTCAATCAGAATGAGAGTGATCTTTCAATTTTACCGAATGATAATGAACCAATATCAACGATGACGGATGAAGAGAAACGTGTGAAAGAGGAAGAAGAACATCGGAATTTATTGGAATGGGCTAAAGAGAAACGAAATGAATTTTTGACTAAAGCTCACAATTTAATTCTCCCACCAAATGCATTAGATGATTTGATTCAATCATTAGGTGGAGCATCTGAAGTGGCCGAGTTAACAGGAAGGAAATATCGACAAGTATTCGATGAAAAAACTCAAACTGTTCGTTGTGAATTGAGAACTGCGGCTGATTCAGGATTGGAAGGAATAAAGAAAGGACAAAATGATACGTTGGAAACGATTAATTTGCGAGAGCGTGATGCGTTTATGAGTGGGAAGAAACGTATCGCGATTATAAGTGAAGCTGCTAGTTCTGGAATTTCATTACATGCTGATCGTCGTTGTATTAATCGAACGAAACGACTTCATATTACACTCGAATTACCATGGAGTGCTGATCGTGCCATTCAACAATTTGGACGTTCTCATCGAAGTAATCAAGTTCATCCTCCCAAATATGTTATCGTCATTTCAAAATTAGCTGGTGAAACAAGATTTGCAGCAACTGTCGCTCGTCGTTTAGCTTCATTGGGAGCATTGACTCATGGTGATCGTCGTTCGGCGTTTTCAGGAAAAGATTTATCAAAATATAATCTTGATAATAAATATGGTTCAACGGCTTTAAATAATATGTTGATATTTATTATTTGTGGGACGGAAGGAAAAAATATACCACCGATAATAAATGCACCAGATAAATTGAATTTCCTTCGTGTCATCTATTTTGCAATGTTGAGTGTTCAAATTATTAAGGTGAGAAATAAAGATATGACAATGCCGATCGAATCATTCAATTTGTGGGAGAATGCTCTGAAGAAACAGAAAACGACAAATGAAGAAAAAATTGAAGAGATCGAAGACATCTCATTCTTTACGAGTGAAAAACATGTACCGACAGCTGATTCAAATTGTCAAACTGTCCCAAAATTTTTGAATAGAATTTTGGGAATTCCGGTGAAAACACAAAATTTGATTTTTCAATTTTTCCTCCGTTTTTTCGAACAAGAAATTCTCAATGCTAAAAAGAAAGGAATTTTAGATCATGGAATTAATGAATTGTCAGATAATCATGAAAAGACGACGATCTTGAGAGAAATCTCTTATAAATTGAAGAAAGAAGAACATAAATTTAATCCTGGATATATTCCCATTAACAAGACAGAAATTATTAATAAAGATTTTTTTGAATATCAACCAACGATATCGAATGTGAAATGTATTTCATATGAACCGAAATGTGAAGAGAATGTTGTCAATTTGATAGCTGTTGTCATCGATCGTGGTGTTAGTTGGGAACGTTGTCAAGAATTGATTAAGGAAGCACAAATTACAAAAAAAAAATCGACCAGTTTTCAAAATGCCAAACCATATGTCTTTTATTTGGCACAATGTCGACAAAAGATGTATAGTCTTGTTACGTTGTCAAATGTGATGGGAGACGATGCTTTGTATCGAATGCACAAACCGAATTATGGTCGAGAAAAGAAGTTGTATAAGTTGTCTGAATTCGATCCGACTCATTATAAAGAATTGGAAGAGAATGATGAATTGGAGAAAGGTTGGAAAGAACATTATGAAACATCTAAATTCAAATGTGTACATCAATATAATAATGACGATTGTAAAGCATTACATTATCGAGGGAGAAGTGCAATGTTGAAAGCAACGTTAAGATCGAATATCTCCGAATTGGACGGGAAACAAATGAACGGAACAAAAATTCATCCATTTTCTTCAGATCAAACAATCTCAAATGTCTCATCAACAAATGAAGAAATTGAAGAATTTGGATGTCCACATATGAGACGATATCGAACTTTCTTCGTTTTGACTAGTTCCATTTTCCCCATTTTCACAAACGTCAACATGATTCTGAGAGACAATGATAATCAATCAATTCAATTAATTAGAGTGTGTATCGGTGGTCGTCGAGTAACGGGCTGTCTAATCGGTTACCGGAAGATACGAGAAGTTCAACAATTGCTACAAAACAAAAGTTGCACTTACAAAGTAACTGATTTTGTAAAATGAGTGAATGTGATCAAATCTTTTTCGACTTCGTGTTCTCTTCCTTCAATTTCTCACCATTTTGATGAAGAATCTTTTATTTTTACGTTTTTTTGTTATTTTTTTTAATTTTAATATATTATTATTTGTTACATCAAAGAATTTATTCAAAAAAACTATCTGAAAACTATTCGAATTCAGAATTTATTTGAAATAAAATTTATAGAAATTCCATTCAATTTACATTACTTCTCTTAATATAACTTTTCTTAAGCATACGATATACATAATAAATTACTTTTAAATCAATAACAATCCACTTGTAATTCAGTTGTTTCTTTAAAACTCTTTGAAAGAAAGTTAAATTGTTTAAGAGAGTGTTTCTCAATCGAATCAGAATAAAATGAAAAGTTCATTTATTTTACAATTCATTCAATTATAAAATATTTGTTTATTTTTTCCATAATTCCAAATAGAAGAATTGTTGGGAGTTCGTTTTAATTAACTTTAAAAGACTTAAAACAGCTAGACACAGTGTTTATGAAATCAATAGAGAATTAATACGAATCAGTTGCAGTAGAGATGATATATGGGTAATGTTTAATCGAAGAGAATTAAATTTTAATTATACATATCATCGTCATGGGTATTATTAGATTTGGTCGTTATTTCAGGAAGTGAAATAGAATAGTAGGAATGAATGGGAAAAGTGTTTCGCTTCATCTCCAATACTTTTTTTGCCTTTCATGCAAGCAATGCGATAAGAATGACCTTTTAGTGAGACGTGAAAAAGGAAAATAGTGTTATTCATTCGTTTAATTTAACCGTCTCCCAAATCTTTACGAAATATCGAAGGATAGAGAAATGACGATATTTTCGTTTACACTTAATCGGTCATCTACTTTTAAAGTGCTCGCAAAAGTTTGAGAAAAGGTAATTGTTTATGAATGAATCATGTTCTTCATCGAAACGATTAAAAAGAATTTCCATTAGAATTTTCCCCATGATCCATTTGAAATCATAGAAGAGATCATGATCACCATCATCAAGAAAAACAAGAAATTTTTGTTGACGTTTTCATACCGTTGTCATGGGAATTATGATGAAAATAAATTTTTTTTCTATATTACTTTCTGTCTGATAAATGAATGTATGATAGAAAATAGGGAAACAGGAGAAGACAAAACGAAGTGATACATAGCTCGTGGAAACATTGGATTACACATACACGCACATATCGGAGTGAATATTAATTTTTTGTTTGTAAGAATTTCTTCCATTTCCTTATGAGGACGAAGTACGGTGAAAGAATTAATAAATTTCTTTTAAAGCGGAATTCTTGTTTGTTCATTAGAAAGAGAGAGTCCCGAATTTCAAACAGGTTTCGACCCTTCCACCAATTTGATTGTTCATCTGTTAAGTGAACGATACTAAAACGATTTGTGTCGAAATTGGATGAAGATTTTACGAAAAACCAAATCGAATTGATTTCTTTTCCAAACATCTCATTCTTCATACATATTTTTTTGAAGTCTGCTTAATTCAATGTTTCTTTCATTATTTCATTGAAGTAATTTATCCTTGTAGAAGGATTGCTTTATAAATCTTACAACAGAAGAAAAACAATAAGTTTAGTCTTTTGTCTAAAGGAAATAATATGTGTGTCGAAATTCATACTATCCTAATCTAATTCAACTAGTCGCCTTTCATTCGCTTTTGATAAAAAGTAAACTTGAATTATTGCCTCTAACTGAGATTTCATTATTCTTCAACAATCTTTCTTTTTTCAGATGTACTAGAAAATGGAAAAATACGAGGTCCTAAGACCAAACGTCGGTGAAGGTTCTTATGGAATTGTATCTCATGCAATTAATAAAGTTTTCTCTTATCATTAAAATTCATTTATTTGAATTTCATCTATCTGTTATTAATAAATTGATAATAAAACAAATGAAAGGAAACTCGAGAAGAAGTTGCAATAAAACATTTTAAGAATGTAGATCAAAGTTCAAAATTTTCTTCTTATTTTTATTCTTCCTATCGTAAAATGAATTTGTAGTGGAGAATGCTCAATTGAGGAAAGCTGCAGTTAAAGAATTGAGAATTTTAAGAATCCTTCACCACAAAACGAGTCATACTAATACAAACAGCAAATCTTATTGCAATAGCCAATTACGTCATTTTCATGACGCATCTCAATTGAGTCATGAGAATATCATTAAATTCATAGAAGCGTTCCGTTGTGCAAAACAACAAACATTTTCAATAGTCTTCGAATTTTGTCCTCATACATTATTACGACTCATTTCCAAGAATAAAAACGGTTTACAATGGAAAGATGTTCATTCGATTTGTTTACAAATCTGTAAAGCAGTTCAATGGTGCCATAATCATTCCATTCTTCATAGAGGTTGATTTTTATTTTATTAATCTTAAAAATAATTTGAATTTAAATTGTAGATATTAAACCGGAAAATATATTACTTAATCAAAATAATGTGGTTAAGTTGTGTGATTTCGGTTAAAATATTTTTCTTTATAATTAATTCACTAAATTTGTAGGTTTTGCCAGACAAGTCTATCGAGGAAGTTCGAATGATTTGAATAATAAAGACCATCCACATACTCATTATGTGGCTACCAGATGGTATCGTGCACCAGAACTATTATTAAATGCTCCTTATTCATTTCCGGTAGACATTTGGAGTATTGGTTGCATTCTCGCTGAAATGTCCAATGGAGAACCGTTGTTCAAAGGTGAGTCGGATATCGATCAAATATATAAGATTCAATGTAGAATTGGCAATTTCCCTCATTCACTAACTCAACATTTTAATAATTCATCGAAATTCAAAAAATTGATGGTTCGTATTTAATAATTAATATTTGTATTTATTTTTTAATATTTTCAAAATTTTTTTAAAAAAAGTTTCCCACAGTAACAGAACCTGGTGAATCATTAAGAAATGCTTATCACGATAGATTAACGGTGGAGAAGAATAATGAACTTTTTTATTTTCTGGAGAAATTATTGCAACTTAATCCGAAAGATCGTCTGATGATTGTCGACTGTGTGTCGAAATTGAATGACATTTATTTCAATGTTTTCACATCCAAAAAAGTGGGTTTGTTACCAAAAGGTAATAAAGATGGTCGTCGTCATAGTTCAACATTCTTCCAGTTGAAATTGCCGACGAAGCGAAATAATTTCACATTAAATTCTGGAAAAGTTTCAACATTTCCATTAATAGACTATGTGGACAGTACATCCAATTTCCGTCATTTAATGTTAAGATTGAATTTGAAACATCAACAAGAATTGGAAGAATTGAATAAGACAACAGTGGAAGTGAAACCATCAGTGAATCATCAGAAATTGGAGACGCTAAAAGAAAAAATCATTCTTCCACCCACCAAATTGACACATTTACCAAAGAAGAAATATAGTGCGAAAACGAACAAAAATTCAATTCATCTCAAATCGAAATTGACGAAATCTTCGAAACTGGCAAATGATAAGAACAATAGTCAAAGTAAACGTGTTACGAGATATCGTCGTTATAAAAGTTCAACCACAACATCATTATCCACCATAACATCAACAACAAAAACGTCGAATGCAACATCATCATCAACAACGATTGATACACCAGGTACAACGATATTTAAAAAGAAAATTAATTGAACAAATCCGTTCATTCTCTCTCAAATCCGATAGGCTTGACGGTGGTGTTGTTGTTGAAAGGAAATAACCGGTGATTATGATTCTAATTTATTTCATTTCAAATGATTTCTTCTCTTTCTCTTATATTAATTATCGTACTAAACGATTATGAAACTCCAATATATCTTGCACTGTATTCAAGAAAAAGAAAATCAAATTCTCATCGAAGAATAATCATTTGTTATTCATTAACAAGAAAACATAAAATGAAATAAATTACTTTAAACGTTTAATGATAATACAAAACATTAAATTTTGTGTAGACACGTGAAAAAAGTCGAGAGCGAGAGAGTGTTGAGACAGAGTTGAGATTATACCATCGAGAGGATAATATGAATAAGATTATTGAAAATTGGTGAGAGAAATTAGAAGTTGGGTGAAGGGATTATGTCGATGAATAAATTGACATGTTATTCGCGTTTCAAATACTTTTTAGGTCGAAACTATAATTAGGAAGTGGTTTAGAAATTAGGAAAAAAATTAAAGTTTTTTCTTCTTTGTCATTATCATCTTTGTTCTCATGTTTATTTTAAGATTATTATAACGCCAATATTATTGTTGTTGTTGTCGTTGTTTAATCATGTTGGATGAATTATCCCCAATATTTAATTTGGATGAATTATTTAATGAAATGAGATGAGAATTATCTTTTCCTCAAATTAATCAATGAGTTAATGAATAATTTTAGTTTCTTTCTTTTCTATGTTTCTATTTAGAAATTCTATATTTCTTTTGAGATAATCATCGGACATAGAACATTTAATTTATATTATTTCAATTTCGACCTAAAGTGACCTTCATCAATTAAAACAATAGATTTAATCATGACGTCATTGAAACGATCAGCATACCGTAATGAAGAAAACGATTTGAAATCAAAATCTGACCAACGATTCGACAAAATACGAAGTGGAGAATCTCTAAAATTCTTAGGATATAGATCAACGTCATCTTTAGACATGTTTGGAGCATTTAAGAAGAATAAGAGTTCTACCGATTTCCGTTATTCGAATGTAGATTCAGGGTTCAAATCGCCAATCGTTCAATCACCATCCGAGTCCAGTATGGTCAATGATGAGATGAGGGACGATGATGACGTGAGTAGTATTATTATGTCGAAAGTTGATAATAATGAGACGGAACGAAAGAAGAAAGTTGATAGATTGACGACATTTCTTGAAAATATGGAGAAGACGAGTGCGATGAATGCACACAATTTTTCTTTGTGGAAGGAGAAAGATGCCGAATATCAGAGATATAAACAAACTCAATCGCCATATGTTTATAACAATAATATGGATATGCAACATTCATTATACAATACCCAAATGTACCAACAACAACAACAACAACAACAACAACAACAACAACAACAACAACAACAACAACAAGCACAATTACAAGCACAAATGCAAGCACAGGCTCAAGCACAAGCTACAGCCCAACAACAACAACAGCAACAACAACAATATTTTTATCCTACAATAAATGAAAAAGGTTCAACAACAACAGGTTATACAAGACGAACACCTGGTAGTATTTACCACAATCAATATTATTATCAATCTCAACCAACCATTATAGATTACATCATTCCAATCATCGATGATATATTCCCTTCAACTTCCACGTATGATAACGGTCAATATGGTTATGCACAAAATCAATATGAACATCAATATCATCCATATCATCAGCAACAGGATAGAAGGAATTTTAATTCTGCATATCAGAACGAATATATTCCGTATGAATATGGAACGAACATGAATGATTATAATGGCTCATATTATCCGGAATACCAATATTACACAGAAAACAGCTACCAATCCGCCAATGTGGAACGACCATATTCTACGTCGACAAATGAGCGGAAAAGAAGCAGCAAGAAATCATCGAATTTATATAATCATTCTAATTACAGTTTTATCTATTAGATCTATAAATCTTTTATCTTTTCATTTCTAACAAATCTTCTACTACAACAATTAGGATGTTAAATGGAATAATAAACTTAATTCTTTTCTTAGAGATTTGCATTCTAATTTATTGATTATACTTCTTATTACGACGTACCATCGTTCTTCATCGACCGCTTCGTCCATTATCATTCAAATAACATAAACTATTCAGAAAAGACATTGGTAAATAATCGATATTATATTCTGTGACATTTCCTTTTATTCAAATGCATAAAGATGTACTCATGAGCGATCGACGTATAAATTCTTTTTATTCTTTCCTCCTTCTTCTTCTGCATTTTGTTACTGATAAATAAAATAATGTTCCTTTCAATTCTCTTTTATAATCTCTCTTCATTTTTTCCGCCAGTAATTACAGAAGGGAATGTCCAATAACATTGATAAATCAATATCTTAATTTCGAGACTTCCAACATTCGTTACAGATCAATCAAAACGAATTAATTTCAAGATGTCCCTTCTCCTCCAATGTATTAAGGTAATTCAATTACGATGCCATTCAAATTTCTAATCTATTCTATTTTCATATCGAACTCTTATCTGACTACAATTATTCCCAGAATTGTGTTTTCCTCAAATTCTTATCCGATTAGAAAGTTTTTAATTTATGAACATCTGTTGATAACTATTTTGTCTGATCGATTATTCTGCACTTTTCTTCCTTGAGATCATTCGCATTATCTTGAGATGATTAAGAAAATGTATTTAAAAGTTCAGGTTTTCTCGCTAACGAATAGTAATCTGGAAGAGAGTTCTTGCTATTCATTTTTTTTTATAAATTTTATTGATTATTATTCTTGTTTAGTACGACTAATCATAATAAATTTCAACATGTTTTTTTCTCCTCGTCAATTTCAATCACTTAATACACATAATTATTTGTTGTTATTTCTTTACATAACATAAAAATTATGTGCCAATTAACCAGAATTTGTCAATGGAAAATGATAATTAGTTTTTCTTTTTAGGCAATTTATTCCGGCGTAAAACCGAACTGTATGATTCAATAACAAGTAGTTTATGGAAAATTATCATTTCTTTTCACGCTAAAATGAAATTCTTCCTTTATTTGCTTCCATTTCCACCGTACAGGAATTTCCACCACTGGAAATCTTTAGGGGAATTACAAATGACTAAATGAATCTCAGAAATCTCAAAAAAGAAAAAGATGAAGCAAGATAAGATGTATAGTTCCTTGACACGGACTATCGAATAATTATGTCATAATAATGTGTTAACGATGTTAATTGAAAGAAGCAAAAATAGAATTACCATTCTCCTTCAATCGAACGAAAAGAATACATCTTTTCTTCCAGAAGTTCTTCAGTTATCAGGAAGAATTATCTTCAGATTTTTAATTACTAAACTGAAATTCACATCGTTTAGAGTATTATTCTTCCTCTTTCAAGCATGATATCCAGGGTGTCAAAACTGGATATCTTAAATATCATTTTTCCAAATGTTGAGAAAAGGAAATTTACTTCCCATTTTGTCTGATATCTTTCCGACGTAAGTGTTCCCCTCGCACAATTCATGGGAATTTGGAAGTCAATTTAAAAAAAAATGCACGAAAATTTTAACATAAATGTTTTCTCTAAAACATTCTGTCAATTCTTCAACAGCATCCTCCACTTCTACTGCATTATTATTAAGATAAGTAAATTAAAAATTCAAATTCTCATTTGTTTTTCAGGATAAAATTTTTATTCATAAATTTGTACGCAATTCCGGGATAACTTTCTGACAAGTTAGTTTAACCGCCCACTTCCCTTTTATTCCACACCTCCCTTATGAAAACATGAAAATTATATTTTGAATTAAACTTTTGACTTTTGTTAGTTTGACTTATAGCAATTTTCTTTCTCCGCTTAACTAACAAATTGCTCGATACTGATGGGAAGAGAATGAGCAAAGATTTTACTAACATAAGAATGACAAATAATATTGCCATTCAATATTCATATCTGATATCCATTAGCACTCCACAGAACATCGACGAGACGAAATTATGTGTCATCTGATCCGAATATTTTTTGAAATTATATGATTATCCATTGTTTATAGACAACGTCAAATTGACAGATAAAACTCATCATCAATCAATTTTATATAAAAAACACTTTTTGTTTTATTTTTATATTATTTTCATAGAAGGACTATTGGAAATTTATTATATATATTTTACTATTCCTATTAATAGAATAATCTAATTTCTAACAGTATTATAAATTCTTCATGTAGTGGTAGGAGGTCGTTAGACTTATAGAATTATGTTGCCTCTTATTTAGGTTTCGGTTGTGAGTATTTTGCCTCTCATTCTCATAATTTATAGACATAACTGTCTCGCCTAACAGAAGATTGTTTGGCTTTATTTGTAAATTGTACATATATTTGTTCATTTTTTAGGTGTGTAACTAATTCGGTTGATAATTTGAATTTAATGATTACATATTTGTGATTATTAATTTTTTATTAAATCAATTTTTCAATAAATATGCAATGGATGTTTAGTGATAAAGTAGATTGAAAAAATAATGAGAAAATTCTTAAATTCCCATCGTTTCCATCACTCGATCAGATCAGCTCATGCCCTTCCAATTTGGACAAACGGATTAGAATGACAATTAATGAAAAATGTCAGTAAATTCGATTTGTCTAACATTGGAAAATTTTTTCTAATTCTATAATTATTGAAAAATTGATGAGTCATGATGGATGAAATAGGAATGTTCTGTAAGAAAAAACAAGAGAAACATGTGATGGATGCCAAGAATGAATTGTGTCTCAATTTCAAATGATTCTCATTCTTCCAAGAATTTATGATTCGAATGAGAAGTACGTCTCAATGAAAAAAGATGAATCTCAGTCATCAAATGAAATTCATGAGTTTTTTTTTTATCTGAAATAAGGTAAGTTAGTTAGCAGACTGGAAACAAGTCAAATGACAATTGACAATGAAGAAATATGATAATTCAGGGAATTATTTGTAATAGAATAAAACAGAGGAAAACGAATCAACCATTTGGAACATACGAAGGTTTTCTTCATTTCATGCAATCTAAAAATAATCCATCGAATAATCGTTCTGGAATTCCCAGCAAAATAATTTTTCTTAAATAATCTTGGGAGAAGTACTTGTAAAATCAGAAGAATTCTACCACATCCACCTACTCAAATCTTATATATATTTCCAATTTGTAGAATTTCTCGTCATTCTAATTGTTCGAGAAGAAATACTGTTAAACAGTTTTCTTGTTTTAATGTTCTCTTTTATTAACGATGATAAATTGTATAGAATTAATAATTATATGATTTTATATTGTGCCTATTCATTTCTTCTTCTACCCCACCAAATATTTCTCTCAGACGATTATTTCATTTTTAGTACTACTGTTTTGTTCATCATATCTCTTAAGCATTCTTTTTAACCTTTTGTTTCCTCCGCACATATTATCCTATGACATAATACTTATGAACACGAATAATATGTGTATTAATTTCCTACTGGAAGTCTTTTGCCCAAATGATAATGTTCTCTATTTCCGTTGTCCGTTTAAGTTACTTATTCGAATTGTCAGTTATACAGTTCTAGAAAGAATATTTTTTTCCCATCATATAATTATTATATTAGAAGTTCGTAGATAATTTGCTCAAATGTACTTTGTTTTTCTTTAAGAAATTATACGGTGCAAATTGGGGAATTGTAATGAGAAAATCTGAAGGAGTAATTGCTACCATCAAAGAGAATTGTTATAATTTCAATTAAGTTGGTTAATCGAGAAATTAAAAATTATTAAACATATGTTGAGCTAAACTATAATGTATAATGTTAGTGAAATAAATATCAACGGTTCCATATGTCACATGATTATCTAATTATCAAATCTTAACATTTTTCATTCAATATCAAATGAATGAACTGGAAGAAATATTTTTCAATATGTAACTTAATTTCATTCAATATCGAAATAATAGACTGTTGCAATGAGAGAAACATATTATTTTATCTTTTATCATGTTGGTCAATCTCCTTGCGATTTTAAGATTTTCTTTCTTTTTCCTCTTCGTCTTAAATTCCGTCTATTCCAACTTTTGTTTCATCCAACAATTATTCGAGTATCATGGAATTGCGAAGTTGATTCATTTGCAATCTGCTTACTTTACCAAATGTAAAATTAATCGAAAATGAACAAAGAGACTGGATAATTCCACATATACGAAATTATCATAGATTTCAGTTGATATATTTCTCAATTATTTAGACATTGACTATTGAACATCAAGTATTGACAAAGTATTGACATTTGGAAAACAAAAATATCTGTTTGTCACCAATTGTGAATTATGTAATTCATGTAATTCCGATTTTAGATGGTTCCGATTTCGGATTTGTTAAAGAGGTTATTGATTCCGGTGAGAATTAAGTAATAGAACATTCTTCCAATTTGACAAAGGCCGAACGGAGTAGGAAACGAATCGGAAATTCATCCAGAACCTTTTAAATATTTCCGAACAATACATTATGGAGGAAGGATGATGGAATCGTTTGTAAATGTTTAATCATACTCCATAATTTTCTGCATTTCTTAAAGATTTTTTTCTTTATTTCGAGAGATATATGTACATCATTGGTAGGGGTATTAAATTCCAATTTTCCCAGAATGAAACATTCATAATAAATTTGATAGAATTTCCATGTTCTTACTTTTGTCCTACTTCATGACATTCGACAAATAAATTCTACTTATACATCATTCTAATAGAATGGTTCTATATTATGATAACTGATAATTATAAGTTGCAATTTTTTGAACAAATTCAGTCTTTATTTTCACAAGCTTCTACCACTCAACGTTGTCCGGATGTAGAACAAAAGAATTGAATAGATATTTTGGAGTAGTTTATTATTTTAAAAGTAGCGGAACATTCACTTTCAGAAACCGTATCATATTTATTTATAATCCATAATTATTTTATATAAAGTGAATTTTGTTCTTAAACTTAACTATTATATAATAACTCGTAGCAAGACTAGAACTGACTAGTATATTGCACTAGGAAAGGAAAATTTTTTGAAAAACATTATATGTTGGGAGAAGGAAATTGTATATGATTGTACTCTATTTCCATTGTCATTATATGGAAACTGTTTTTATTGATGGGAATGTTTTCCTAATTCCTTTTAAGGACGATTAATAAGCACAAAACAATCGGTGGAGAATATTACACTTTCTTCGGTAATAAGAAACTTAACCTACCTATGTTTTTTAGAAAATTTTAATGTGGCATATTTACTCGAAATTAGAAGGTAAATAAGTACATTTCTGATGGAAGATATCAAGTTCTATCTAAACATATAGGGTATTTGAAAATTTTTTCAATATTTCTAAATAATAATTTTAGAGAATTGATCAAAAAAATGTGAAAACGAAAAATATTATGATACGATAATTTATGATGAATAAACTGAAGGTTGGGTTTGTTTGTATTATAAATAATAGTTATATGCTTAAGAGAATAGAAACTGTAAGAAAGTAAGTAATACAAAAATCGAATTCTAATGCTCTACTTTCGGTCATGTCAGTTGATGTTTTTTTTGGATTTTATATCTTTACAAAAATTTATCATTGATTTTAACAATAAGTTGTACGCCTCCTAGTATCTCAACATGTTTGTAATACGAACAAAAAGTCAAATTTTAAGTTTTTTTCGCGATGAAACTGTTTAGTTTTCTTTTATATTTATGCTGTAGAAAAGTATTAAAAAATGTATGGTGTAGAAAAATTGTTAATTATGTTCCCGATATGATCGTCGAATATACTTTACATTTAACCTTTCATTGTTAGTAGTTTCGTTTGGCTATTTCGTCCATTATTCCATGGTGTGCGCAGTCATGTAACTTTTCTCACAGAAATATCCCATAAGTCCTTAACGGGTTCTGTCGCTATGGATTGAATTTTTATGGTATTCTTTATTCCGATAATTTACGAAAGAATAAAAGAACTAATTGAATTATTCAACATTTTCTTTCTTTACTCTTTTTATAAGTCGAGTTATTGAATAATTACTAATTGTTACAGTTAACTTATCGAAATTCTTTTCTATTGAATTTCCTAAAGTGTACATGGGCTTTATGATGCATATTTTACCCATCTACTAATGAAAAAGATGATCTTTGTTTTTCTTAATTCAAATTTCCCAATAATTTCTTCCTTTCAAATAATGAAAAAGGAAATTATTTATTGTTGTGTAAGATAATGATACATATCCTCAAACATAAAAGAAATTCAAATGAGATCAAGAAAAAAAAGTGAGCAGAATAATTTGCTGTAAACTTTTATAAGAAAAAGTTCCAATTCGATGAACAAGGAGAAACCATATTGGTTTTTTTTTAAAACAGAAACTGACAGTTATTTAAAGAGAAAAGATGATGAAGAATGGGAGTACCCGAAAAATAGAAATTATTGAATAAATTAGAATAATAAATTTTTTGCATAAACATAAAGTAACATTAGTATATAGCCAATCCCAAGATTGCTAGTTATATTTCTTTTTAATCTAACTCGCGCACCGAAACATAAGATGCAAACGAGTAAATATAATGTAATTGAAACTAATAGAATTTTGTAGGAACAGAGTACCTGCTGCTTATCTATCGTAACCGGTTAATGAAAAGAATATTCTACGAAACTTATATTCGGGGGTTGTAATGTCGCATTGTCCTTAATTGCTATTCGCTTCTGTACATATGAATAGTTTCTTAGTTAGGAAGTTCAAAATGCTAAGTTGAAGTGAAATAATGGAAAGTGTTTTCATCATAGAATTCTCCGGCCTTCTTTTATTTATAAACATTCATCCTTATCATCATCTTCTATTTTGACATTATTTTCGTATCATTAAATGAGAATATGAGCATAGGCGGTAAGCGACACCTCCAACCAATATGTCTACTCAAAGGCAGTCGAAACTTCCTCTGTTCTCCGTCGATCTAATCATATCAATGTAAAAATCTCTTTAATGTATTCTTATGGAAATTTACCGAGTTTGGTTTTCCATTGAAAGAATTAATAATCTCAGCAAATACATTTCTAAGCAATGCAACGTCTGAATATATTTTATGATTCATTGATTAGACTGCCATTGAAATAGAAGTAGAATGTGAAGGACATGTGATTTTGATTCATCAAACTTTTCTAATTTGCATCATTTTCAATTTTCTTACCAGAATTATGTTTCAAATTGATTGTTTATTAATATATTAATAGAGAATAGAATATTTAATAAATGGTGTTTTAATTCATATTCATATGCCATCCTAAATCAAAGAAGTGTTTCTTTTCGACCATTTATTTTTCCGTTTTTTTGATTTTTCTTTGAAAGAAATTCTTTTATTTATATCTTAAACGAAATTTTTTAAATGTTTTTCATTTTTTTTGATCGCGACTTAAGTAGAAAATGCAATGTTTCACACAAATTAAGAATTGCCTAAATGTCTGAAGACACTCTTTAGATAAAATGGCGATAAATGTAGCAACATTGATGGGATAACATTGAAATTAATTTGGAATTAATACTTCTCACACAGAATTTTTTATTAAGGATGAAAATGTATCAAAATTTGGGGAAGGTATGAAGAAAGAATGACTTCAACTGAATATATTCCTTTAGATTTTATGGACTCGAACAGTGTCTGTATTGGAAATGGTGGGATACTATCAACAAAGAATGCAGATATGTTCTCAGATAACTATACATTTGAAGCATTTGTCAAAGCGACAATCGTCGAAGGTGATGGAACATCATCAGCATTCCATCATTTATTTTTCTATTTCATTCTTTTCCTAGCTGGTGCCGGTGCCATCGGCAACTGTTTACTCCTTTACATATTTATGCAGAAATTATATTGCATGACAATCGATATTTTATTGAAAGCCTTTTTTCTCACGAATCTCGTTGCGATTGTTGCCGGTGTAATGACAATCATTATTAATACTCTTAATCAAGCTCATCACATTGACGCACTTTGTCGTTGTAACGGTTTCGTTCGAGATACTTCACTGATGTTAGGAGCTTTATTAATGGACGCTATCAGTATTGAGAGATTCTCTCTTATTAAAAGCAAAAGCGTTCCATCATATATTCTTTATGCGGCTCGAGAAAATGCAAAACATGTAAGAAAAATGAAGGAATTGTATGAAAGTCGTGAATCGATGAATAATAAATGGACAAATGGTCAAAGGAAAGTGAATAGAGTGACACGTGCGAAACAATGTCAAGTTCCACCAGTGGCATTAAGACGAATTCGAATTAAAACTTATTCATTTATTCTTCTTATATTTCTATTGAGTTCTGCGTTCGGTATTGTCGCCTTTATGACACGTACTACAATTACAGAGTCAATGGACGACGCCATCTATGCAACGATGAAACAATGTGCAACGAAAATTTATGCGGCGAAAGAACTGGATGAATCTTATGAGAATTTCTATAAAATAAGAGAAATCCTTTCCAAACCTTTAAATCCAACGACCAATGACGAAGCTATCAATCTAATGAAATTCATAAAGAAATTTGATCATCAAATGTATGAGATCCTTTTGGAGATTACTGCAAATGTTGACCACAAAGCTAATCCATCATTAAATGTCGGAGTTTGTCTAGTATCTTATAAACTGTTGAATAAGAGGACAGTAAATATTGCAAATAAGATTGCTTTCGTCCTCATCGGATTGTCGCTCATTATTGTAATAACTTGTTATTCTGCTATTCTTATACCGGTTTATATTCATTCAAAAAAATTGAAGCAATATCATAACAAGAACAATAAAAAATCTAGAATGAAATTAATAAATTTAATTCCATCATTGTCGGTGAAGAAACGCCAAACGCAAATTGATTCAAAAAAAGATATTTCGTGTTGTGGATGTTATTTTTATAATGGGCGGGCTGGTGACAATTTCAATAGCTTACATAAAAGTTATATTCATGACAGTACTCATTATTCTTTCCAAGTGAACGATCAAAGTCATTATAGTATCGACAAAAATAATAATAATAATAATAATAATAATATTAATTCAAATAATAACAACGGTGAATTATGTAAGAATAGTATAATGATGCAAGAAAATGATGTACAAGAGAATCATAATGTTGAAAAAACTATTTTAAATAAATCGTCAATCGCTCATTCGAGTGATGAAAAAATCGATACAATTCTAAATCATTATCATCAAACGAATAAAGAATTAGTTGTTACTGAATCGAATGACAGAACTATTGATAGTCTAAGAACTTCGACAACAATTTCAAATGAGAAGAATAATACGAAAACGTTCAATTGTATAAATTTATGTTTATGTATTTTTACGAATTATCCACAACCGATGAGTAAAGGAAAGTCTGGTAGTACACATTCAACAATGGCTCGGCCAACTTGTGGTGATACAAAAAACAGTTCAAATAAATTGACGACAAGAAAACGAAGATTTTCAGCACTTATCAGTCGAAAGAAGAAAATGTCGACAAATGTCCAATTAGCCATTATTCTGTTAAGTGTTGCAATTGTCTACTTTTCTTCAACAATTCCATTATTCATCTTCACTTTTATGGAGAATGAAGAGACTGAATATATATTTTATATCTATTTGCTCAACAACACCATTGCACCATTCATTTATGGATTTTCTAGTAAATATGTTCGTGATGTCTTCGTTTACAAGTGGTACAATATCACTTCGCGTTTCAAGAAATATTTCTGTCAAAAAAAAAGGGAAATAATCTGATCTTTCTTAAACTACATTCTTTCCAGAGTTTAATCAAATTTGGTTTTAAATAAAATAAAATTTTTTCAAAATTTTTCAAATTTAATTTTCATTTCTTTCGTTTTCATTTTAAAATTTCTCCAACAAAATAATTAGTTAGATAAATTTTCCTCGACGTTTTTGTTGTTCGGGGAAGGAGCATGTCATCTCACAAATTTGACTATCAACAAATCGATTCTTCAATGTATTCCTTGAACCGCAACCGAAAAATGGGAATTTCTCACAAGTTTTCTTCTGCCAATTATAGTAATAAAAGGTTCGATATTGGAGATTATTATGACCGAAAAATGAGAGACTATGTTCTTGTACATACTTCTCCAATAATCGGTATCTCATAGCGAAGAATTCGTCATGTTTATTCTTTCCATGCATCTCCCACATCATCGCTTTATCCTGTCGATGATACTCATTGTCACAATATCCAAAATCTATATCAGCTTTACATAGTTTTTTTAAATAATTCGTTTTTTTCAAATCTCTTTTCATATTAGTACGCGCTTGAAATAATTAATGTATATACAAGTTTAATTAATATGAAAAGCCAAACTTCTTGCACGTCGAGTTCTTTTGAGATTTCTTGAATTTCTTATTGTACGTTGTTGACGTTTAAGAAATTTGTATAAACGTCCTCGCTGGATATTAGGTGATATTCTTGGTTGATATCGTCGTCCATTAAATCGTTCTAGGGATAAAGAACAAAACAAATTACAAACTAATATTATCTGGCTAATAAACTTTTCGATGGATAATTCAATGAACGTCCACGTCTACTTAAACTTCGATCGAGGGGTGAATCCACTTGTAAACTTAATGGTACGGGATCAATTGGAGGTTTTTCTTCTTCAACATCATCGATTTCTTTTTGAGCTTTCGATAAGTTACACCATTTACTTGCAACTGTACTTAATTTTCTGTTATTGCATTTATCATTTTTGAATTCACACATATTGTTGTATAGTTCTAAGGAGTTTGCACAGACCTTATATGTGGAAATGTCATTAAAACAATTTCTGAAGCAACTGGTTTTAGCTATTAACGATTAATGAAATGGAATCGACAATTCATTCAGGATGATTAACAGATATCAATAATAAGAAATTCAGACTTATTTGTTTATCACATGGACCATCATGTTTGAATTGGATGGAATATTCGTAACATTTAGCAACATTCAATTCACACATATTATTATAAGTAATGTTTTGAACGGAACAAACTGGTTGGAATTGTTTCCTACAAAACATCTTCTCACAATTCAATTTAGAAGGATCGTCATCATTAAATTTCGAATCAACAACAGAAGTCGATGTTGTCGAATAACAAACGGCAAATAGATAAATGATTTTCAAAAAACTAAACATACCTTTCAAGTTCTATGTTCAATTATGAATCTCGTCTGTCAGTTATAAATAGTTCATGAGAATGATAATTCATTATAAAAGAATCATAAGAAATGAAATTGACGATAATTCGAGAAATGAAGAAGCTGATGAAAATAAGGAATTTTATTGAATCGTAAATTTTTCCTCTATAAGAATAATCTCGAATGAAATGAATTTAATATAATAAAATATTTTTCAAATTTAATTACGAACAAATTTAATATTTTCAAAATTTTTCAGATGTTCATCATCATTATTCTCCTCCACAATCTTTTTGATATGACCATCAATCGATTTCAATTGAATGGTAAGATCACTGATCACTGATCGATTGTTATTGGAAATAGTTGAAGTGATACCATTGATACAATCATAAATTTTCGTAACAATCTGATCGATGTCATCGATTTTTATCTAGAAAAAAATGGAAATTTAAAAGGAAATAAGTTGAAAATTAAACAAAGAATTAACATATTCATTTTTTTGTTGATAATGAATTAGAATATTTTCAAGAATTTCAATCGACAATTGTGCTTGAATAATTTTATCTAAACATTGCGAAGTTACACGTCTCGCTTTCATTAAACAATCGAATACTCTCTTATCGTTATGATAAACTTGAACGTCATCTTTATTAGTTCTAATGTATGATTTGGAATAAATGTTGGTACATTGAAGAATAGCATGACATTGATCAGGTTTCTTCAATAATTTCGAAGCAGCCAAACATGATTGTGCTCTCAATGGTTCATGATTCTCTTCAGTTAAACATTTAATTTGACAGAATGTTCCAATGATTAATGCGAAAGCATTGACTTGAGCTTTACTATCGCCTAATTCTTCTTCGTATAAAGTGAATGCATTTGAGAAGAATTCATAAACATAAGCTTCACTATTCTCACAATTGACATAATTGCCGATAGATGTGGCTAATAAATAAAGACGAAGAACTGTCTCATTCAAATCATTTGAACGAACATTTGACTCATCATTTCGAATTATTGCTGATATCGATGGCATTTTCGATATGTCAACACCACCACTAACCAAATTTCCTTCAGTCACTAAACTTTCGATAACTTCTTTGGTAAAGAGTAAATATTTCTCACCCAATTCTTCGTCTTCTCTATGCAACTCCCAACAATTCTTACAATAATTACAAATTTCACTAACAAGTGATGTCAATGTAAAACGAACACGAACTGGTCCTCCTTTGATGAAAGTCTCTTGTAGACATTGAAAGATTTCCAATTGCTTCTCCGGTTTCAATTCACATGACGATGTTTGATGAACTAATTTAGCGATCAAATATTGTTGTTCAATAAATTCTTCATTAGCAAATAATTCGTTTGCTGATTTTTGTAATTGATCTGGTTGGAAATCCATTTGAACATCTTCTTCAACTTCTTCGCCAGTTTCCTCATCAGCTTTCCTCGATAATGACGACCAAGTACGAGGATGAATCTGATCGATTTGATCGATCAATAAAGATTCGATTAATCGCAAAAGATTTTTTAATGAATCGATTTCAATGATTTTAGTTTGATTCTCAATAATATTTGTCAGAATGTCAATGCTTAATAGACAACGTGCTTGCCAATCTAATCGATCAAATAATGGCACATAATCCTTAAGAGCCAACACTCGACAAATATCATTCAAAACGGAAATTGGTAATGTTAGAAATTCTTTCAATTTCTTACTAATTTTTGATTCATCAAAAATATGATCAATATTATATTCTTTCAATAAATCATCAGTCATCTTTAATATGAGTTCATGTAAATGATTTTCATTTGGATATAATTTGAATGCCAATTGTAAGAGAATCGTTTGCATTTCCAATAATTCTGGTATATCCTTCTCTTTCTTCTCTCTTTCCTTTGCTATCTGGAGAATGTTCATTCGTAACATTTCAATGAGATTGGATGAATTCAAATGTGACAATAATGTTATCATTTCGTTAGGTCGAAATCCTTCGATCTTCTCTTTCAAACTCAATTTCGATATTTGTTCTTCGATCAATTCCGTCGGATTAACCACTGATTCAGCAATCTGCATATCATAATATCGAATGAATCGTTCAATTAACGGATTTAGAATCACTCCAAAGAAAACATCATCATGAATATGTACGATGCTATTCAATAAAATTTCCACTGTTTGAAAATGAAAATCATCAGGAAACACTTGAATTACACAATCGAACAAATATTTTTGTGCTATTGCATCATTACAACGTCTGATTTGATCGATGATTACTGGAAGTATTTTATTCTGATAAATATCCAATGTGACAGTGGGTTGATTTGATAATAAATTTAAATTTGATCCGATCAAAATACAAAGATCCATTCGTTCTTTCTCTCGTTTTTGTCGATCTCTTGTATGTCCCTGATGTTGCATTCGAACCCACAATTTGTTCATCTCGGTGAAATTAGTCAAAATGAAATGAAGAGTATCATCCAAATTTCCATCCATCTCTTTATCATCTTCGTCACCATCACCTTGACCATGATTCTTATTATCCACATTTATCTCATTTACACGGAATGGTAAAATATCACGAGTAGCTGTTAAGAGGAAATTCCTTAAGAATAGACCACGTAATGGATGTTGAACACCACGACACATCTCTACCAAATCCAATAATATTTCTTTTCTTGACATTTCATGTGTACGAATAAAAACAACACCAACAACAATCATCATATATAAACGGGGGATGATGTGTGTGGTGTATTGAACCAATTCATACAAATCACTGATTCGATTACCTTTACGGAATTCATCGGTCAATAATATTTCCAATTGTGTCAATTCATTCGTTACAGCAATATATAATTCATAGTAATGTTTTGGAGATAAGAGAGATGTTCTCAATTCTTCAGTCATCATAGCCACATGATGAATCGCATTTAGAATTTGTCCTTTATCTAAACTCTTCTGCATCTGGAATGCATGCTGTTTCACCGTGTTTATCGCTAGAACTTTCAATTGCTCTTCCTCATTCGTCTCATTCACATTTTGATTCAAATTATTTATATTTGTATTACTATTATTAAATCCTTTCAACATCGCCATCAATTTTTTCTAGATAAATTTTTCTGTATTTATATAAATAATCCGAATGTTATTCTTCAGTCACAAGATCACTTCTTAATCGTTTATTGAAAAGTCAACAAATTAAATGAAATCATCGGCTAAACATTTCAGTAAATGATTTACATATATTTTAATCAATTCTGTAACTTCTGTTCTATAAAACATCATCATATCAGAGTTACCACCATTCACAATCTCAGCATATGAATAAGATGAGTAATATTGTACTTATTGAAGTTTTTAGTTATTATTGATTATGTCACTAACATATTCTATCATTCAACATTAGCTATAGATACTATAAACTAAAATATTCAAAGTTCAAGAACTCAATCGACGATCACCGAAGGTTATAAGAGTAATACTCCGAAACAGAAGATCTTTTTTCTAGTTCTCTTACTAGTTCCCATCCGATTATATTCAACCGTAATTCCTGAGAATATATATATATTTCTAATATATTTCTAACGGTTTTTATAATACATATGTGTATAAATGATAAAAAGAAGAAATAATTCTAAATTAAACATTCTAATTAATTCTATATAATTCAACCGGTAAAACCGTTAAAATTCTTATGTACAAGTATATAGATAAGAATAAAAGTTTCTCAATAAGAATTTCTAAACGAATTAAAATCGCGCAAAATTTTATTATTCTATTTCTCAATTTCTAAAATGACGAAAGAACAAATTGTAGCAGTTGGATTCTAGGAACATTCTCACAACATTGTCAGTCGATAAAAAATCCATTGATTTTTTCACAAAAATGCTTTTTTCTATAAGAAATACTTAACGCATAAGATTGATTTTACTATGCTTAGAAAGGGCTTTAAATTCTCTAGTATGATATGAAAATATCAATAAAATGAACGGTGGATAACTGTTGTTTTTATTTTATTAGTAAATATACGTAAAACAATCAAGTTATAAATAAAAGTAGTTATTATTATATGAAGTTATCTATTATTCCTAATTATATGGATAAGTCATTTCAATTATGATTCAATATGAGTTGTTCAATTTCCCAAAAAAGAGTTGTCAGATTTTCCTCGAAAGAGTTGTCCGATTTTGTAAGTGGGAACTATTCAATTTCCACAGTGTTTGTCCTCAACCCAGCAATTTGTCATTCACTGTCAGTAATATCACCATCATGATCAAATAATTAAATCGTAAAATATGTAATGGCTGTTGGTTTTTGACTATACTTGATGTTTCATTCCAACTAATTAATATTCCAAATAAAAGTTATTTGTAGAAGAAAATGAAAATTTAAAAGTATATTATTTAAGCTTTTCCAAAAGTTGAACACATCTACATAAATATTTGGAGCTGAGAGGTTGAGCTGACTAAATGAACATTTGTTAAATCGGAATGAAAATTTAAATGAAATGTTAAAGGTGCATAATGAGAATTAATGAAGAAAAATATTCTTCTCATTTGTTTCGTTTCTCGATATTTACATCCATTTTCAAATTCAATTTTCTTGTTTCTTATTTTATCTTCTCACGTTAAGAAAGAGTGAGAAAAAGTGAGAGTTTAAAAATAAAATTTTAACGTTTCATATAATGAACAAGACAATAGAAAAGATTCATGATCGAGCTGAAAACCGATTAGCGAAAGGTGATTTCTATCAAGCACATCAAATGTACAAATCGATGTATTTCCGTTTTATGAATCATTCGAATGAAGCGGATGCAATCTCCATCGCCCATAATGGTTGTTTACAATTTTTAGAGCACAATCAAATAGAAAGTGCTTTTGACATGGCGAAATCATATATGAATGCTTTAAATAAATTTTCCACGAAATACTCAGAAGAACGAGAAAGTTCCAATTCTAAATTTAAATATAAATTCTCATTAAATGTTTAGTGGAAATTATGGAAATGATGAAAAAGATGAAAAAAGTGACAATGGAAGATCGAGAAGAATTATTGACTCAATTTCTACAATGGAGTTCTTCGAATGAAAAAAAGAAAGGTCATCCTCATTTGTTGAAAGGTTTTGGAGAAATAATGATGGAAGAAGAACATTGGCATCAAGCACGAATCTTTTTAAAAGCTGGAGAGGAAGCAGAAGTATTTACTCGACTTCTAATTCTTATGCAACAAGTGGAAGATAAAGATTGTGAAATACAACTCTTTCTCACTCAAGCCATTTTACAGTTAATTTATAAATAATGCAATTTTATTCTAATTAAATTGTTAGACAATTATCAATGAATCGTTTGGAATTTGCGAAGCAAGTGTACGAATATTATGCCATTAATCATCCAAAATTGAAGATGACTGTAAATGATAATGGAAAATCGAAATATCCATTAATCAATTTCTGTTGGTTTCTAGTCGGTACGATAATCAAGTTCTTTTTTTATATAATTAAAAAAATATTAAATATTTCTTATAAAACTGAAATAGTAAGAATAAGAATGCTTATCAATTCATTTGTTGGAGATATAAGAATTTGTTGAAAGTGGATTCAGAATATTTTGGATATTTGAAAATGATCGATCGAATTTATTTCAATATCGTTACGAATACTCAATCGTCAAATCCAGTAGGTTCATTTTTTTGTAATTGAAAAACATTTAATAAAAATTAATTGTCAGATATGATTATGCGTATGATGATGGGTGGTCCTCCACAATCTAACACTTCAAACACAACAACTACACAATCTGCCCCCACTAATCCATTAGCTAATTTATTTTCTTCAATTGGAAATGATTTGTTCAATATGCCATCTGGGTCACCACAATCTTGTTCTCAATTTCCGACCCGACAACAACAACAACAACAGCAACAGACTCGTCTAACTGGAACGACGACATTAAGTGGAAAGAAGGATGAGAGGAATGTGGAAGATGCAGAAATGGATGATGAACAACCGATGAAACGATCGAAACATAATTCTCATGCGCAACGTATGTCGAAATTGAAATCATTATTTAATTTACCATCCAAAAAGAAGACAAATAAGAACAATAATAATAATGAAAATGATACAGATGAGGAATTCTTCGACGCTGAAGATATTAGTCGAGTAGGAAAAATGAAAGATCTCGATGTTGATTTAGATTTGGATTAATTGTGGTAAATTGATAATGGTGAAAATTCAATTGAAGGAAAATGATAAAAACTTTTTTCAAAAACATTTATTTTTCTATAAATACAACCTTCCTCCCTACAGTCCTCCCCCGAAACATTTCTTCCTTCTTTCCTTTAAAAAAGAAAAGTAAATCAATTTCCTTACACTTCTTCTCTGTAACACAAAGTTTACATTTCTAGTGAGGAAAAATGAGAGAGAAAGAGAGAAAGAGAGAAAGAGAGAAAGAGAGAGAGAGAGTGAGTGCATATAATATATATATATATGATATTATCTAAATGTATTATATAAATTTCATTTAAACAATTATCTAAAATATTCCAATTATTGTTCCATCAATCAAATTCATTTTCTTTTGAAATTCTCTTTCTCTTCCTCATTTCTTTTCTCCATCATAAAGAAAAAAGAAAAATCAGATGCTTTCTCTTTTTTATCATGTAAATCTTTTGTATTAGCTCGTCTTAGATTATGCAGAATACCAATGGAATGTATAGTGCCATCTCATGGATGACGGTAAATGAAATGAATACGTCAATCTGTACGAAAGTGAGAGCATTCGCATTTCTAGCAATATTCACATTTCTCGTTCTATTCTATACGACGAAAGAAAGATTCCATTTGAAACGGACAGCTCGTACTAATATATTGGAAACTTTATTAGACCAACATGACAATAATTTATGTAATAATAAACATCTTCAATTACATAATGTCATCGCCATTTCATTACCAGCACTTCCGTCCTATTACCAGACAAATATAAAATCATTTTCAGAAATTGTCATTCCTCATTTGCGAATGTATTCCTCCATCGTCAAATTGTTATTATTATTATTCCCTTTTTATTATTCTTTTTTTTTAAATTTGATTTATAAAACTTTAGTTGGTATAATTGGAAAGAGATGAAAAAGAATAAAAGTCGAATTAACACATCGATAAAAGAAGCATATGCATGGCGAATAAGAATTTATCATAACTTTACTGGAGATGCTGATTTTGAGAAAGATCTCTTACAATTGATCTCGACGGAAATGATGGATCCAAATCTAATTGATTTATGTGATATCCGTTTTCTACCAGTATTGAAAGATCATTTAAAATCAACAAATCCATCATTATGGCCATTCATCGGTATTGCTGATCCGTCTGTAAATCGAATATTATTCCGTCGTATTGAAACGTTTCCCACTCAACGTGAATTGTTTGCCGTTATCCAATGGATGATCTCTCAAAGAACTTGGCATGCCGTTTATGATACGTATGATCGATTACCATCCATCCATACTCATACGCATATTTATGGTTATTACAATTGGAATATGGATTATGGACAGAAAATTTTCAAAAATTTATTTGATCATTTTCATTCAGAAATTGGTGCACTTTCAGTTATTGGACGGAAGATTGATGACGATACCGATTTGACAAATGAGAATGCAAATAAATTATTAATCGAATTATTAGAATCGAAAAAACAATTCTCTTCAATGCTCATTCTCAATCGATCCACCACACATCGATGTTATAAATCGTTGTATGATTATCGTCGAACATTATTGAATCATCGATTACCTGTCAATCAATGTAGTTGGTGTGGTACGATCTTGAAACATCTCTATGCTCCATGTCGACAATATTATAAGAATTATTCAACTGATTCAATTCAAACTGATAAAAATACAATAATTTCAACTCATACTAAAAATAAAGAGAAATTCTCTTTCGTTACACCAGGGATAACGATTGAGAGAACTTCTCCATCAAATATCACAAGAAATAATTTGAAAAATAATTCATTAGAATATCTTCTTCCATCCGATTATATTTCTCGAACATTCCGATCAATTATCAATTGTCTCTTATCCATCATCGATCAATCACAACATTCCGTTGGATTAAACGCCGAGAAGATCATGATGGAATTATTGACGATTATTTTGAACGGAGAGAATGTGCAAATGATAAATGTGTTTGTTGATAATCGATTAAATCGATCAAATCCTCGAGGATTTTGTTTACCACCAAATTTACAATTCGGAAATCCACCACGTTTATCTCACAATTATTTAAATCAGACTCATTACAAATTATCACAATGTGAATCGTGGTTGTATAATCAAAAAATACCTTTATCATTCTTTGATCATCATTATGAAAAGAAGTTGTTTGATGGAACATTTGACATCGTCCAAGAATTATTCTTCCCATTATTCAGCAATGAAAACATTTCTTTCCATCATCCCACATTTCTCAACCAAATGATGGCACATGAACAACATCTCACCAAAATTTTAACAACAAATCTTAATTCTACTTCTTCCAACAACACTACAAAATTATTTTATCCTTTAAAATATTTATTTTATGATTGTACAAAAAAACTGAATATTACACAGTCTCTCAATTATATCGAAGAGGGTGAGGAGATAATGGATTGTCTAGACACCCACCATCAGCAACAGTTAAAAATTATACGTCATCAAAATTTTCAAGAAATTTGTTTTTAATTGAAAAATAATTTTCTCATTTTTCCTTCATTCTCATTCAAACTACTGGAACATCTATCAAGAGGTTGATCGATACTCGTATTAATTACTGAAATCATTTATTAAACTCCTTATTTGATTATCCTCTCCAACCACATTAGTTTATTATTCTATCGCCATCTATAGAAATATTTATTAATATTATTCAAATAATTTTTTTATTAAATTTTCGTTTATTTTCTTATAATTCTCACAACGATAATTAATTAAATTGAGAAATTTAACAGTTTTTGAAAGAAGGAAGGTAAAATGGAAAGAAAAAAATTAGAGGAAATTCGTTTTCTTCGTTGTTGGTGAATTTGTTGTCTTGTTATCTCCTTTCTGCATATCATACTTATAGTAATTATAAGCACATAAAGAAATGGTAAATAAGATACATCCAAAGAAAGTACTTATTCCAGCTATCATGATCTTCTTTTCCGTTTCTTGTAATACTTAAAATTAATTATAAAAAATTTGAAAAATTTCATCAAATTTTCAAAAGTGAAACGTAAAAACTCTAACATGAATAACTACAATTTATCTTGTCACTTTTTACCGAAGATATACTAGCTTGATCATCACCACATTGATCATTACGATTACATAAGTTTCTTTGACTTATACACACTCCCGCAGATTCACAATGAATTTGTTGTTTTGAGGGACATTCTGCATTTCTTCGAGTACGCGCTAATGTCAATACGAATTGGAAACCTTCTCCATTATTAAATTTACTTCCATCCGTTACGAAATGGAAATAAATATGATCTCTTTTCATCAACGTGAAGAATTTGGGTGCAACATTCCCAAAATAATTGTGACCACAATATCGAAAGAACGGTTGAGAATTAGATACCATACGACCCGGCGTTTTCCCTGAGACGAGAACATAGTCACCTTTCTTATCGACTAGGAAAAGAGGTTTACAATCTTCAGGATGAACATCGAAATATTCTGCTGCCACAAGTAATCCATATTCATTTTCTTTTACACCAAATCGCTTATCCTCCGATAGAAGTTTAGAATTCCATTTAACTTTAACCCAACAGTCCAAATTCTCGGGGTACGTTTGGAAGACGTAGAATGGCGAATAAAAAGAAGGATGAGAAATTAATAGAACGCTTTGTTGTTCAGCATTTATAGTTATAGTTTCACGGCATATTTTCGTCATAAAATCTTTAACGGAAACTCTTAAAATTTGAAATTTAAAGAAATGGAAAACATTTCGGCAATTCGTCGCATAGTCGTTGTGGAAATAATTGGAATAGGAAGAAGAGGAGTACTCTAATTAAATAATAATCCATGGAGATGATTACCTATTCCCAATTTATCGAAGAATGAACAATTTTATAATTTTTGCGCCAATTTTATCTTGCAATGTTTGGAAAGTTGTTGGAAATGAAAGTTTAAATTTAAAGAAATTAAAATTTGAGATGTTTATCTTTTTTTACATTTCTTAATATAGTCGCGACGAAACCCGTTTCACATACTTCTTATCATGTCTGGGTTTTCATTTGTATCGTTTTGTCAATTTGTATGGTAGCTCTCCTAATATATGCTTGTTGTACACTCAACAGTCATTTTGCATTTTTTGGTCAATGGTTCATTTTATTCATTATTTTGACGTCGTATTTCAATCTATTTCAAATTAGTTGTGATGATGAATTTGATGAGGAACGCCCTAAATGTTCTCAATTGAAAAAGAAGAAAGTAATTTATTATTACGTACAACCAGAAGGAGAGAATTATGATTCTGATTGTAGTTGTGCCACTTTCTGTCCATTCGATCATGGTGATCCGTGTAATGAAATTGCTCCAAGAGAAAGGATGAATGTCGAATATGGAGAATATGGATGTGCATATGATGATAGGAAAATGCATTCATCTATTCCTAGTTCACCAACGGCGTTGGAAGCTCATCTGTCAAGACAAGCTCGTCGAACTGAATCACCAATTCCTGATCATAATCATCGAACTGGACAAACATCAAAAATTCCAACAAATAAAACTTATCGAAATGGACATAATACATCGAGGATTCCAACGGATAAAACTTACCGAAATGAACATACATCCAATACTCAAAAGGAAAAAAGTCATTATGGAAATCGAACTCCTGTAAGTAGAAGTGGACGGAAAAGTAATCATAGCATACGTGGAGATGGAAGTAATCGTAGTTTAAGTGGCGGTGTAAGTAATCATAGTAGAACAGGAAGTAACCATCAACATGTAGACAACGGAAGAAGTGGATACAACACAAAAGATGAATCCAAAGAGAAATACGCATTTCTTAATCGTACTGAAGGAAAATCATTTAACAAATTAAATACAGTAAAAAGTGGTCATTTCGGTGGTGAAGGTGCTGGTAGGAGTAGTGCATTTAGTAATTATTCATTCGAAAGATTCACCAACATTTCCCCATCTAATGAAGGTAAACATAATTCATTTACCTCTTATAAACCGTGGAGAAAAGATACTAATCTAAATCTGAACCAACCAATAGGTGGAAAAACTTTTGAATCTCGAATTAACTTTTCAAATCGGTCAAATAATGAACAAAAATTAAATTTGATGGGAATGAATAGTAGACCGTTGGGAAGAAGTGAACGTAAATTCGAAGATATTAAGAACAAACAATTTCCTTCTTTAGAAAGAAATAATTTTGGGATTGGACTACCTCATATACATCAACCAAAAATTATAAATAACAATAATAACAACAATAATAATAGTTTGACATTCTTTTTAAAAAAAATGGAAATAATTAAATTTTCAATTATCAGGAACTTTAGATAAGAATGACGATCTCCTGGAATTTTGTGAATAGTTTTTCTTTTTCTCTTTGAAAACATTTGTCGAATTTTGATTTTATTGTTATTCATAGTCTCGAGAAGAAGCAATGGAATGATGATGATATTAGTAATAGTTTGTATAACTTAAAAATATAATTTTCCAATATCTTAATGATACTCAATTTTATGTAATTTGAAGTAGATCTTTCTGATTATCCACCAGAATATTACGATTTTCGAGACGAAGAATAACGAAAGAAAAATTGATATTTAGGAAATTGTTCTTTAGATTTTTTTCTTGAAAATTTTCATTCTACTATGACTATTCCGTTATTAATTGTATATTATAAATCATTTTTATTCTCATACAATATAATTCTTTATGACAATTGTGATTGGAAGAATAAAATTTGAGAAATTTTTAAATTTATTTGAATGATTTTAACATAAAATAATCTACATTCGAAAGA
Organism: Seison nebaliae; assembly: GCA_023231475.1. Lineage (NCBI taxonomy): Eukaryota > Metazoa > Rotifera > Pararotatoria > Seisonacea > Seisonidae > Seison > Seison nebaliae. The sequence goes on from JALJEE010001605.1 coordinate 84,289, forward strand.
ATTCTCAACACCATATAACAGGATATCGAACATTTATAAGATATTGATCAACAGAAATTTGATAAGACTATTAAAAAAAATGTAGTCCGGTTATCATCATATTTTCTCAACGTTGTAAAAATGAATTAGATAAGAATAAGATAATATTTCTTAATATGTTCACGATGAGAAAATATTTTAGAAGATATAGATAGACTACCTCTTTTTAACATCTTAAAGGAAATGGAATCGAAACGTTCATCAAAAGTGAAATGTAATAAAATCTTAAATCTTATTTTAGTAGAATTAATTAAACGACATTTTTTAAATTACTCAATTTTTCAAGATTTTCATACTTTTCAATTTGACGATTAACGATAACGTTGACGATATCTGTCATAATTTCTTTGTCTTTCACGATGATGATACGGTCTCTCATGCTAAGAAAGATTAATGAAGAAATATGAAAAAAAATTTGAAAATTAAAAAAAAACTTTATCTATATTGTTGGGTCCAATTCGATCATAAACTGATATTCGATGCATTCTTGATGGATTATCATCATAGCGCATATTATCTGGAGACATAGATCGAGATTTCGATCTTGATCCAGAATCAGCTGAAGAACAAGATGAAGTATCATCATTACAGGATGATGAAGAACATGAATGTTTGAAATTATTTTCATCTGTTTTCATTCGTGATTCTGTGATATCTGTGATTCGTTTATTATTGAAATGTTGTACATATTCTTCATATGTATCAAATTGAGTAATATCACATTGACCAGTTAATTTCCGTTTGATCATTTCTTCTGAGATATGATTAGCTTCCGAATTTCTTTTATGTCTCGAATGTTTCGATCTTCGAGAATGTCCACTTTCTTTTTTCTCATATCTACCATGAGTATAATAACGATGATCATGAAAATCATGATGTTTGTGATGACTTCGATGATGATGATGATCAGGTGATGAATCGGAAGAATATCGACCGTGACCATGTCTCCGTTCGTTAGTTTCTTGATGATCTTTGACTATAGAATTCTCTCGTTCAATCGCTTTCTCTACAATCGGTCGAAGATTAATTGAACCATCACTGGGGAATAGTCGACATAATTGTTCACCAGTTTTCGGATCTATTTCTGTTCCATCTCTTCCAATTTTCACTTCTTTCCCATCATTATAGCCATTCCTCAAACTTTGAGCAACAGAAAAACTTAAAGATTCTCTGATTGAGAAAATTTGAAATAAATTTAAAAATGAAATTAAATTATAACTTTGTTATCCAATCGAGTTTAAAGGTTCCTCGAAGAACTTCAGGATTCAATTTACTCGGTAACACCCATGGAATTGGAGAGAGATCTCTCCTCGATCTCTCAGCAATTCGAGCGAATCCTTGAAACATTCGACTTTCTTGAACGGAAAATAATAGGAGAACATTCTTGTTACTCTAAAGAATATTGATTTTATTTCAATAGAAGAATTATTTGTAAAAAAAATAATTTAAAAATAAAATTAACTGAAAATGCTTTGTTCAAAATTGATTCATTCTTTGGAAATGTCGCCCAAACATTCTGAATTGAGAGAAATAGAAATTATTTTCAATAAACATTTTTCATAAAGAAAAATAAAAATTACCTTTTCCTTTGCAATCTGTACATTCTCATGATTAATACTTTTGATAATGAAATATCGTGCATGATGGAAAATATGACGGAATTGCATTGCCGGATCTATAAGGGAAATAATGAAATATTAAAAAATTCGATATACATTTCAATTTCAATTGAAAAGGAGAAATATGTCAATTCTAACCATCATAACAATTGGCTGATGGTGGAACTTTGGGAGGCATTCGATGCATTTGAGCCATCATCATATACGTTGCTCGTGATTGTGGAACACAGAAAATTCCAGTTGTACTTGGAGGAAAATTGAATGCATCCGCTTTTGGTACAATTGTCCCATTATCTGAAAAGAGAGAAATGTGTGATTGAAGGAGAAGAATGGATTAAAATAGAATGATGAATAAAGAGAAAGGAGTAAACTGTCGAAATTATTTTGAGGGAATTTTTGAATGAAATTTCCATCCGTTATTGTTGATGGTGGTTCATTATCATTATTGTGTGTTTTCAATGAATCATCATCAAACGATTGAGGATTATTATAAGATTCCTCTTTTAACTTTATTGAAGAATTATTTTGTTCAATTTTAGTCTTATCTGGAAAGTTAGAGGAATTACAATCTGCATGCGAAATATTTGTGCGATCATTTAATTCATTAAAAGTCGACAAAGTCTCCCTATCATGATTATTATTATGATTATTATTAATATTGTCTTTACAATTCTTCATTTCATTGTCGTCCATTTTCTCATTTTCTCCTTCACCATTTTTCGACGTCATCCCACCATCAATTTCCATTGAATTCATCCTATCTTCATACATTAACATTAATGTTTCTTTCTGATTTGATGGAACTTATTTATTTCAATCCACTAATCAAATCACAATCAATATCCAAATTGTAATTGATTGAATTGTAGATACGAAATCTAATGGATGATAAACAAAGTTGAACAAATTAGAAAATTTTATTATTTTAATCAAGACATAAATTTCATTACATGACATGAAAAAACATCATAATTTTTCCTTCATTTTCACTTCAACTGATTCATCAGCTAAAATTTCATTTGAATAAATCATTTAAATATTCCTCTTTTATCCAATACGAACATATCTTATGAAATTCAACTGCAATACTCGACAATGTGTTTGTCAAATATTACAAAGCTTTTTAATTCCCTTCAACAACGAGCAACGAACAACTGGAAAACGATAACCATTCGTCTCTACTTTCTCTCTCCCAATCTTTATCTGTCTGTTTTTCATTGAGCTCTCGTTGAAATTATTTACATTTTACAAACATCTTTCTCAAATAGAAATGAATTGAAAGAAATTTTTTTTATTTTTCTTTCCCACCAAAACTTTAAGAGATGAAACTTATTTTAGAAATTTGATAATAAAATATTTACTTTTCTCACAAAGAATATCAGAACTAAACATTGCTCTCTCACCATCACTTTTCTACTCACAAACTTGTCGAACTATAGTGATTAAATTCATTAGATTTATTTATGGTAAATTTTGAATTGAAATTTAAATAAAAAATTACGTTTTCTTGTGTTTTAAATGAAATTTCAATAAGTTTTAGGAAAATTATTTTGAAAATTTTTTCTTTTTCATATAATAGTTTCCTTACTTAATTTTACATAATAGTATTAAAATGTACATTAATCCATTATGAAATGTTGATTAAAAATGACAGCTCAAAAAATAATTGAAGAAAGAAAATAATCGAATAAATTATTAAATAATGGAAACTTTATTTGTGATTGGTAATGGAAGGTTTTTCTATGGAATTCTTTAGATATCTCTAATTCCATTTATCGTTCAGTAATATTATAGTAGAGAAACATTGGAGGAGTGTTATTCCACGTACAATATGTGATTATTATTTGGAACAACAAGGAAAAGTTTTGAATTATTTTAGAAATTCTAATTATAGAAAAAAATGTTTAGATGACAACAGAAGATCTGCCTCCTTTGATTGTAACTCCTTTAGGAAATTTGATTTGTGTTCAACATAATACCCTCGCTTTTCTTAGTGTGGTCACAGAAGAAGTATGTCCACTAACAATCGTTGAATTAGTTTATCGAATAATCGATATTATAACTGATTATTTTGGTGGTTGTACCGAAACCATATTGAAGGAACATATCGTGACCGTTTTCGAAGTTATCTAAATCATAATAATTTCATATAATTCTCGTTTGATGATAGATATTGGACGAAGTATTAGATAACGGATATCCATTGGCGACTGAGTCGAGCATTTTGAAAGAATTAATCAAACCGCCAAATCTCATACGATATGTCGTCAACAGTGTCATTGGACAAACGAAGTTAAGATATTATTTCTTTTTTTTTCCTTCAACTTCACATCGTTTCATTATATTTTCTGATATTTCTTAAATTATTATTATTATTTTATTTTGGAAAATGTTATTTGAAAAAAATTTTAAATTTTTCGGAAAAGTGTGAGTGATCAGTTACCAGAAGGTCAATTGAGTGCCATTCCTTGGAGAAGAACTGGAATCAAATATTCGAATAATGAAGCGTATTTCGATTTGATTGAAGAAGTCGATATTACTATTGATGGGAATGGAAGAATTGTTACATCTCAAATTCATGGATATGTAAGCACTTTTCATTCATTCATTCTCCTTAAAACTAATCCATATTTTTTCAATACTTACTCTAATGTACGAAATACATTTCTTTTGTGATTTTGCACGAAAATTTTTTTAATTTTCTCTTTAAATCTCTTTACCATTTTTGTGAGCGTTAACCCTTTTAATCATTTATTGTGTGATGTGTAGAGTGGCGGAACAATCGTCATTGGCAGTAACGTCATCTGAGACGTTAGCGAACATTAATTCGACTTTTGAAAAAATCGAACAAACTCCTTGGCGTGCCACTGACGAGATTCGTGTAAGTAACGAATTCTTCGTCGATATCGAAGAGAAGATTGATGTGATTATCGGAAGCAATGGTCGTCCTATTCATCAGAATGTTTTTGGAACGGTATTAATGAAATCTTCAGCTGTCATTACTATAATTTCTCATTATCTAATTAATTTCAGCTAAACATATTTCCATATCATTTCCTCTTAGCTTTATCTGTAATTATTCTCTGCTCTTTTTATGTTATTCATATTTGTCATTTTATTCCTTAATATTAATTACAACAAATTAATTTTTTTTTTACATTTTTTTCTAGATTGATTGTTGTGTGAAATTAAGTGGAATGCCAGAATTGGCAGTTACTTTCATCAATCCCAGACTCATCGATGATGTCAGTTTTCATCCATGTGTCCGCTTCAAACGATGGGAGGTTTCCTTCAACATTCAACATTCATAATGAAAATTGAAATTTTCTAGGCTGATCGAATATTATCATTCGTACCACCAGATGGCAATTTCCGATTAATATCATATCATATTTCATCACAAAAGTTATCTGTCAAATTTCAGCGTTTTTCAAATTTTCAAACTTTTCCACAATTTTTAGTACCATAAATCTTCCCATTGTTGTTCGTCATCTCATCAAATATGGGGAGGGAAGTACTGGGAAATTTGAGATGTCACTGTCCACCGGAAATACTTTTGGGAAAACAGTTTTGAATTATTATCATTTAAATTGTATTTAAATTTTTAATTAGGTGAATGATGTTGTTGTTTCAGTGACGATGGCCAAACAGACATCTAATATGACATTGACAGCCAGTCAAGGGAAACATTCATTTAATGTGATGACGAATAAATTTTTGTGGACTGTTGGTAAGATTGAATCACAAAAACCAAATCCATTTATTCGAGGAAATGTTTTCATAATTTTTTAATTGATTATTTATAATTTGTCTTTTAATTCTTCATTATCTAAATAGATCGCCATTCAAGCAGGTGCAACAGTACCGCAACAAAATCCGATTGTAACAGTTAGATAATTTCATTGGGGAATTTTCACATTTCGTTTAAGTTACAATTCTCTATACCTCAACTAACGGTTTCTGGTGTTCGCATTGCACGAGTTGACATCTTTACTGAAGTTCCATTATTCTTTCTTTTTATTTTAATTATGAAATCCTTTCAGAAATATAAACCGTTTAAAGGCGTTAAATATTTAACAAGAGCTGGTCGTTATGAAATTCGTACTTAATTATTAAAATTTTAATTTATTTCCACTTTCTGAACTAGTCAATATTATTTATTCTATTCCTTATTCTGATGTTCATAATAATGAAATAATAAAATTGTTTTTAAAGAGCTTTTTATTCAAATAAATTTATTATTCTTGTCAATTATGATAATCGATATGTGTTCGAATTTCATTGTTAAATTTCCTCGATGGTAAACCACATCCTGGTATTGGAAGTCCATCCGCGTCAGTTGGACAAGGTGCGTCTAATCCTGGTGGTCCTTTGTCACCCTTTACACCCGGAGTACCTCTTGGACCCTATTTCAATAAGAACAACAAAAAAATCGGAAATGGAAAATAACTCTATCGCCTTTCGGACCACGAATTAAATTACGCTAAAATAAAAATAACATTTCCTTATCAGAATAAAAAAATTGAAACGATTTCTGGTGTAGATTTGATCATACGCATTACAGAATTAATCTAATAAATAATTAAACAATTTAAATTAAAGAAAATGAAGAAAACATCCATATGTGATTCTTTTTGAGAAGGTAAGGCTAATGCTGTGTTAACTCCTGGAGTTCCTCGATCACCCTTTTCCCCCTTAAGGTTAGAATAAAATTTAAAGAACATCTTAAAAACAATAACTTTCTCACATTTTTTACAATAATGACGAATATTTTTATTGATCGATTTATCAATATTAGACAATTTCGGATCTTTACATGGCTAAAATAAAGTAATTTAATTTCAATTGAGGAAGAAAACTGTTGAAACTTCTCCTTTTTGTCCTATTGGACCCTAAACACAAAAATAATAAATAATTTCTCAAAATAACAAAAATTAACTGGAAATCCCGGATATCCATTATTTCCAGTTTCCCCTTTCTGACCTTTTTCACCTGAAAAATATAGTGGAAAATATAAGGGAAAAGTTAGCCAACCAATACATTGACATATTGATGACTTTCTTCCATAATGGTTGTTGGTATCAAATGCATTTCGACGAACTCTGTCGTATGTTTCTATTGCTTTACTTACTGGTCTAATGTCGGCATTCTAAACAGATTAGGTATATAGAACAATATGAATCGTGAAGAAAAATGAATAACAAGAATGATGAATGTTGTTAGAATTATACTATTAATTAGAGTCAATAGATAGAAGAAGTAACTCATTATTCCATTTTGTTTAGCATACCACAACATTATATTGTATTTTAAAAGAATAATGAAGATGAATATTTCCAACGATCCTTTTAAGACTTCCAATCATATCTACATTATTTTCTATTTATGTACTAATATTTTTCTCGGGAAATGTTTGTATAATGAACATATTTTCTTTCAATGAACTTCCCATGATTGATTTGAGCAGATTGATATCGTTGAAAGGTTCTTATTATGATAAATAAAATGAGAACAGACTTTTGTGGGGCAATCCATTAAAGTATGTGGAATCCAATCAGAAAATCGATTTGTTTCATAATCATACTCACCAGAAAATAAATGTATGAGAAAATCATAAATTAGTTAAGAAACTTGAATATAATATACAAACAATTTGTTGAACTTTAATTTAAGTACATTAAGGAATTGGTTTAGGTAAGAAACGAACATGTTTTAAATAAATATTAAAATTTTAAATTGAACCAAATTATTCTTTATTTATTAATTTATTTGTAATAAGACGAAAAAGAAAGAAAAAGAAGAAAAGAAAGGAACAAAATTGGAAGGAACTGCAGAAAAATCCACTAATCTAATGGGGAAAAAAATGTATAAAGAAAGATTAAAAAAAAGAAAAAAGAAATCTGTAAATTCCCATACAGAGACAATTCAAACGTCGCTCTCGAGAACAATCCTCAAGACGTTAAGCTGATTTTTTTCTATCAGGGTCTTGGCGGAATATAATTTCTATTAAATTCAACAGAATGATATATTCGACAAAATATATTTGAAACTCTTTTTGACATGTCCTTAATTAAAAAAAACAACGAGAACGAGCATTTATCCTTTCACCATCGATGTAAACTATTCTCAATCGAATTGAAAATCCAACTATTTCGTACATTCTGCACCGATTTTTATGGAATTCAGGCATCTCTCTCATTTTCCTTACAGTCCATGAATTCAATGGATAGAGCATACAATCGGTGCTGCCACATCTTACTCACTAGTCAGATGTAAACGTCCCTTCAATCGAGCATTTATGTTCTGCTTAATGGGCATCTCTTCTTTCCCATTGTTAATCGTTAAGAGATATTTGTCACTCGTTTCCGATATTAACATATCTTCTTTTCCTCATCCGACATATGCAGAGTGTGAACAATTCAACAGTCCTGCAAAATTTTTCTGTCATTATTATGCTTTACAATATCCCATATCTACGGTTGATTTGGAAGCACTAGTTGACAAATTTAGTTTCGAATCATTTATTCCTATTCATCTGAGGGAGGGGTTGTCTCGTGGTCGTGATTTTATTTCCAGTAACAATTTTTCTTCCCTTATTGATTTTCTTTATGCTTTACCTTTTACCCTATGGGGATTCCGCGTCTTAATAATAAAAAAAAAATATTAATATAACAAATACATATATTGTAAGTAATACTAGTATTCTCATAGTTGATATACAACAACTTACTAACTTATTGACCGTTGGATGGGGAATGGAGAATTTTCGAATATGTTCAGATAGGCCTGTCGGTTTGCAGTATAGAAAAATCCTCCCAAAAATGATAGTCGTTGTTAACGTAAATGATTATCGTTCGGAGTATATTGTTAGAGATATCAACTTTGGCAGATCAGTTGTTATTCATTTAGAAACATGAATATTATAAAGTTTAATTACGCTATTTTGTCGTGGCACGTGGGCATCGTGCGGATCGGAACTACTGCTTGAAAAAAAACTCAAAAAGTTAAAAACTAGTCGATATTTAGTCAAAATAATTTAAGCTTTAATAAGTTTTTAGTCGAAATAAAAACTTTAGTTTAAACTTAAAATAAAAACTTAATAAAAACTCATTAAAAACTTGAATAAATATGTAATAAATAAAATAAAATAATATGTATTTTAATGGAATAATATTGCTTCTGCTATTATTCTATCTACTACTTTTATTGTTGAAATTGGAGAAAAGTTTGTTTAAGTTTCAAGCACAAGTCTCAAATTAAGTTATAAACTAGTCTAACAAAGAAGTCTTGTAAGTTTTTATTGAGTTTTTATCTCGAGTTTAAACTATTAGTTGATATGTAGATAAAAACTACTAGGCTTAAACAAAAAAAAAGTTTTTATTATAAAAACTAGTTTTTTTCGTGCAGTAATCGGAACTCATGGTGAAGGAAGATATAAGATAAAAGTGACGGTTTATTATTTCTACTAAAAAAGGTTTCTACTGTCTTTCAGCATGCCTTTTCAAAAACTCATGTGACGTCTGTCATGGATAACATCACACTTTATAGTATAGAAACTTTTTCCCCAGTTAGTGCTTATTCCATTGAAAGGCTTTTCCCAAATATGCTTTGCATTTCTGAGTCGGTTTTACAAACAAATCCCTAACTTTCGGTATCTTATTACGATTTTTCTCTCTCATTTTCATAACTAATCGACATAATACGGCATCGGTATAGGTCATTTTTGATTTTTTGGGTTCTGGCAGGTATCGATCGAAACCTTATATACAAAATGTTGATAGAGGAAAAAAATATTTATAGCCTTGATAAATTAAAATAACTGGAATCATCGTCATAGTGAGTATCTTTCCTCAATCTCCTTTTAAGACTTGGTTTATCTTTACTCATTATAGAAGTTTCAATTACTTCAATTTTCTGCGGTTCTGAACTAGATTTAGCACTTTCAATGACTACAGTTTTATTTATGACTCCTTCTAATTTCTCACCCAGATCTTTAAACTTAATTTCTGTACAAAAGTTTCAGAAGATTTAACGTTAAATAAAATCGTTAACTTTTTGGGCTGCGTTTGACAGGTATTTCTTCTACACCATTATTTAAATTTTCAAAAAACTGTAGCCTTTTCAAAAATGTTTTTTTATGATTTGCTAATTTTTCTTCTAAAAAAGTGGAACAATTAAACTGAACCTCACGATATTAATATTAAAATAAAACTGAACTTGTTGTTAAACGAGTACCAACGAGAAATGGTAATAAATGGCACAATAAAACACATAACATTTTGAACATCACCATATTAAAATAATCAAAAGAAAATTAAAAGAGAATGAAATGGAATTTGATTTACAAATTTTCCTTTTCCATTTCTTATAATCTAACAAGGATGCACAACCAAATCAGATTTAGCTATTAATTGGAATGACGTCTAATGATAATAAATCAAACATTCTGTTCAATATTTCTTATTTGTCGAATTTGTATTCCCTATCATACAAAAACAAGCTTGATTTTAAGTACTCATTAAGTACTTAATTAGACGTTAATTACACTACCTTTTCACCGTGTTTTAGAGCTCTAAATCACCATGATATTATCGTGTTTTTTCACTGTGTTTTCTCATAATAAGATAACATAGGTTATCACCAAAGAAGTATTTTAAAATATGATAAAATTTGAAAAGATAATTATTATTTTGGTGTAAGATACAAATCATATTTTATTTCAACAAAATTAAAACTTTTATTACAATATTGCATGTTCAATTAATAAAATTATCGAATTTAGTGTAAAGCATTTTGGCAATTCAATTTTTGAAAAATTCTATAATAGACTAATATGAAAGATTCAAAGTATTTGATTAGTAACTTTCAATTTTACGTGGTATTTTTGCCATTGAAGACTTTCCATGTGAGACAAAATCTAAAAAATATTAGTTCAACGTTTATTTAATATTTCATTCTCTTAAACTAACCGGACCATTCACTTTTCATTTTTCTCCATTTGGTTTTCGGACCTGCTCGTTCTATTTTTCGTTCTACTGCTTCTTTTTTCCTCTGATCAATTTCAGCTTGGTCTTCCGAATAACTACGTGAAGCAACTAATAATTCAATAGTTCTTAATTATTTTCATTAGTAATAAACCGCTAAAATCTTCAAGATTACTATCTATTTCTAGAAAATTTTAGTTTTTTATAATAAAATTAAAATCATAATGAACCCCATAATTTATCACAATATTGTCGATATTTTTCAGCAGAATATTCTGAAGATTTAATATTAAATCAAAACAGTTTTTGACTTTGATCATTTTCAAAAGTATAACCGATGTATCTAAAGAACGATGTGGCTGAATAAAAATAAGATAAAAAATATATGACAATAATTAAGTCGTACTAACGGAGTGAAAAAGTATTTTGAATCATTTTTAATTTCCTATATATCACTACTAATTCCACTGATAATGAGAGATTTTTATAGAGAAAATATTTTTTTTTACTAAGTTCTTAGATCTAACGAAGATAATCTTTTGTGCATTTACTAAGATCGTGATGCATATGGGGAAAGCCCTGATAAGGCGGACCGATTGCTTCATATATCTCGGCAAATTTTTCTAATTCTTCTGAATAATTAGATTTTAGATAATAAATAACTATTATTTCGGACAACCTGGTTTTGGTGGTGGTGGTAGAGGTGCTTGTCGCCTAGGTCTTGGTTTAGTAGGAACTATAGTTTGATCTTTAGTTGGTGAATCATTAACAGATTTGACGTTTGCCGTAGCTGCCACAACTTTGTGCTTTAGAGGATTCACATCTGTCACATAAAATTTTATTTAATAAATATTAAATAGAACAATATGCAGATCAGTTACAAAATGATAAAAACTTGGGATATTTTCATAGAGACCTTTTGAATGGGATGAATCATCAATCTGATGCATATTTTCATCTTAAAAAATGACTAATTATTTACCGGAAAAAAAATTGTAAAACCGTCATCTAATCCTTGTATTAAGTTATGTCCATCATATTGATATACATCATCTTCTATTTCTATTAATTAGTGGCTTAGCAGAGAGTTGAGTTTTAGTAACTAACTTTCATATTCGGTATGAGAAATTCCTTAGAACATCGGCAACATGTTTAATAAAACTTACAAAAATGCAAACCTAAGACGAAAGAATAAAGTTGAACGTACAAAATTAATAGATGTATAATCATTTTCCCAACAAGAAAAATTATAAGAAACTAAAATGAAACTTCAAAGAATAAAATCAAAAACTTCGACGTGAAACCTAAATTGAAATTAGTTTTATGTTTTTTGAATTTTGGCAAATGTTGTCTCTAATAATTTTCTTTTCGGGTACTTTCACTCGACAAGTGAAATTATTAATGTAAAAATTTCAAAAATTTAGCGTTGGAAAGTATTTAATATAGTTCTTTAATTGAATTTTTTTATTGAAAGCTAATTATTCTAATCTGTTCTTTTATCTACTACCAGCAATGGATAGATTATTTATGGAAGTTGATGATACTTTTAAATGGTATTGATAGATCAATTAAGTGAGCAAAAGAAATAAGTGAGAAATAATTAAAATGATAAACAGAGGAAATATGATAAATTATTGATTGTTATCGTCAATTATGTGTTCTATGAGATAAGACGATTAAGAGAGAATGGAATAAATTAATCAAACAACTTCCTTCTTATCCAACTATATGTTTTGAAAACAACTTTCCTAATTTGCAACTACCATTCTATCAAAATTATTTATTTATTCTAACCATAACAATAACAAATCATGAAATCGAAAAAAGAAACCGTCACTAAACTTGAGACTGTTGTTGTTATAAAACCCACAAAAATTTTAGCAACAGTTTGTGCTATTATTGCTTGTTTATTATTAGCCGTCGCATTATCAAGTACGAATTGGTTGACAGCGTCGGGTATTCGTGAAGGATTATTTATGAATTGTTCGATACCAAATGAGCGTATCGGTTCTCATCGTGGTGACGGAAATGAGATATTTTCTGCTTTTACTTCCAATAAAGACAAAAATAACCTTATCTATGATAGTAATGATTATTATTCCAATGATGGAATTAAAAATGACCCATCGATTTCCTCATCGATTTATGAAGATGATTATAAATTTGATGATGTCATTGAAGAGAATTTAAAAACAGATCATGATTATCAATTATCAAAAAATTTGAACGATCATGACAAAATCGTCGATAACAAACATTTATCAATGGAGGATCAACATATTTACAACGAAACAAAATTTTTTGAGAAAAGTAAAAACATTTTTAATTTAAATCAATTAAATATTGAATCAATTCCCAATAATTGGCAAGAAATGCCTAAAGTTCCTGACTCACCACAAATACGACGTTCACGTCGTTCATATTTATCGGATTCATTCGATATTGTTGGTGGTCAATCGTTAGAATCAATTCGACAAATTCAACTTGATCATCATTTGAGTGAAGATGATCCTAGTTCGATTGAATCGAATAATATTGATAAGAAGAAACATTTGCCAAATAAATATGAGAAAAGTTGTCGTAAAGTCTATTTCATTCGTTAGTTAATTTTTGTTAAAATCATGTTTTTATTTTTAAATTTTTTTTAATTTAGTTTGGTTACAATTATGTACAATTTTATTAGTTGGAAGCAATTTCTTTATCTTTATTTCTGTTGTTTTAATGGTGATCGGTCTCATTATGAGAAGATCGTCAAAGAAAGGCACTTTATTCAGTGTCGCTTCCTTAATTTTAACATTGGCAGGTTTCCATTTTTCTTTCTCTAAAAAACATTTGATAAATTTGATAAATTTTCAGTTTTATGTCTAATTGCAGCCTTAATACTCTTCCCAGCAATGTTCGTCAATCGAGAAATGGAAAAAAGGAATCGTGGGCGATGGTATTTCGGATGGGCCTATGGTGTTGCGTGGGGATCATCATTTTTCGTGATAGCATCAATTATATTAGCCCGTTGGCATTCGAAGGATGAAATTTATTTCGTAGAGAAGGAGAAACCTATTCAAAAACGTGGTAATCTCTCACCTAATTGCGACAATGAAAAGTATCGAAGTATTGATAAAGAGGAAGATAGTCGGGAATTGTTAATAAAAAAGAATCGTTCATCAATCGCCAAAAGATATGAAGATGGATCGGAAGAGATTTGAAATAAATGACAATAATTCTACTTCATTTTATTTTTTTCATTTCCATCCATCTCCACATGATTAGGAGATGGAAAAGAAATTTTTTTTCACTAATTGCGCAATAAATGAAATTTTATTTAATAACAATTGTCCTCTACTATCGATGCTTCGGCTAAATTGATGTTAAATTAGTAACGGAAAATGCTGAAGGTACATTCCTCTAAAGTTAATGACTATCTGATTATGCACAATGAAAATAATCAAATCAAAGATAATCATCTTGCGAATAGAATAAATAAGAATTGTTGTGGACAGAAAGCAACCATATGACATATCTACGTTCGAAATTTTAAACGGAATTTATTTACAACTCAAAAATTATTTTCATCAAACAATGAAAATACAACTTTTTTTTGAAATAATTCTTCACATTATTCATCCTAACAAGTAAGTAAAATATGGAAGAAATATCACGAATAAATTCCGAAATTTTCCTTAAACGAAAAACCCGTTTCATTGAACGAATGATGTGGAATGAATTTGAATGATGGAAATAAATGGAAGAATTTGTGAGAATTAGAAATATCCTACTATTTTGGTAATTTGAGAAGAGAAGGAATTATTGATGACCAAAGAATATCAGAATGAGAATATAAAAACTAAATAAAAGATTTTTCCTATTTCTTAAAAAAGATAAAAAAAAGTCGTTTCATTTCAGGACAGAATTCGAAAAGATGAAAATAATTATGAAAGCAATTTCCATCATTATACTTTTGATTCTCGTCGATTATATGCACGTCGTAACTTGCTATAATAATGATTTGTTCACTAATCATGTTACTGATGGTGACAATAATGAAATTAATGATTTCTCAAAAGACTTAACGAATGAAATGATTAGAAAATTTTTCGACAATCAATTCCTACACTTCAAGTCATCGAAGAAAGTGAAAAAGCAACTAATGGATCCTTTATTCATTGGGAAGCGTGGCAATGGTGTGAATCGGATGGTCGATGCACTTTACATGGGATAAAGAGACGATTGAAATTATTGATGAAAACTTATATGAAATTCTTCTAATTCTCTTCTAATTTTTTAGTTTTCTTTATTTAGTTCTTCAAACGTATGAACTGTAACATTAAATATAATCTATTTCTTTAAAAAAATAAATTTTGCTAATTTTAACTCTCTAATTTATTTGTCATCGGGTGATAACCATAGTTTTGTACAACTTTGAGTTCGACGGTTAGTTACTAAAAATGCTGAGACAATACCTAAATTTTTCGTTTGAAAAAAGTTCATACACAAAACATCTCTAACCTGCTCCCAATGCCATCGGCATAACTAATTTTTTATTTTTGATCAACTTCGGATAGACCTCTCCCAATATCAATACTGAAGACATGGCTCCTAAGAATCCGAACACTCCATAAGTATATGTCTTTCGTTGACATCTCATATATTGTTCGGTATAATCGATGATTTCTTGCTGATTGTCCACTGAGAGAGCCATACACTAGAGCAATGTCGAATTAAATTGTAATATCAAGAAAAAATAATTTAGGAATACTAACGGACTGGTCATTGTCTTTAGGAGACGCCATACAAAAAAAATGATTTTGAGAGGAGGAAAATTAAGCTAAATATTTTAGAGAATTTTGAAAAAAATAATTTTTTGTTATATTTACCAAATAATCTACTACCTCTTAAACTGGATGAATGTTCTTTTTTTAATTGAACAGTATACGAAAAAAAAAAACTTTTTGCGCTTCAAGTTGAGAAGGCCTGAACGATATCGATACGGCTGATGAAAATGAAGAATTCAGCAACTAAATTCATTCATTAATTCAATGGATGAATTTAGTTTGACATCAGTCGTATCGCAGGCCTTCTTTCAATGTTGCTTGTAGCATATTTGAAATTGTGGTGGACAGTTCATTCACCTAAAAACAGCCTTTGGATCGGAGAAAATCATCATGGTTGTAGAAAGTTCTTCAACATTTCCACCAACAAATAACGCTGTCAGCATTTTACATTCAATTGTTTACTGTTATAAAAATTTACCTAACTTCTTCACCAAAACCTAATTTTTGGGCGTATGTACTTTCCTGACGGCACAACGATGGTCCACATGTCTCACCCAACGTAGAGATCTCCTACCACTTACTGTAAAGATGGAGATCGAGCAAAAAAATCTCAATTTATCCCGTCGAGAATTTAAATTAAAAGAAAAACATTAGATCCGTTAAACATTCTACGATGAAATAGAATCATACTTTCTATTTATCTTTTATTTTTTTCTTTTTTCAATTTTTTAAAATATTTATATTTTCTATAATAAAAGATCTTTCATATTTTGCTTTTGCTAATAAATGTTTGAAATAATTTAGGTTCTACTCAATATAATTCACAATAATGGACAATTACTGGACATTACTGTGGAAAATATAATTGAGATCGGAATCTTGTGACATTTTTCATAAGAGTATTTGTTCTAGAGTTTTCGGTTTTTTCTTTCCTTCAGAAATAATTACTTAAACATTTTGTAATTAATAGTGAAAAATTTTCTACTTACTACTCGCTACTCTACAACATCTTAGAAATATTAATTAAAATTAATATAATTATAATAATATAATTTATAATAATCAACATTAGAAAGTATTTTCAATTAAGTGAGAAAAAACTAAATTTACAAGATGAATTAAAGATTAGATGATCTAATTTTTGGTAATGTGTATTCTTTGACTGCGCTTAAAAATGCACAAATTTTTCAAAAAAACACGTAAACACAATGCGTAAGTTAAAATTTACCTAAGAAACTAATTGATCAGATTCGAGGCTCTGGTTCAAGCTCTTCAGAATCTGAAGTTCAGATTCTTCAAATACTTCCATCACCGCGGTAAATTCTTTACTATCATAATAGTTTATGTAAATAAACACTTAAGTTAAATCTACTCATTAACTATTGTTGTGTTTTTATAGATTTACGTGTAAAGCACATAAATCATTGAAATTTATGTATAAATCATTAGTATGTAAAGCTGATTCTCACAATATCAATGCCAGACATATTTTTATGTTTTTTAAGTTTTTATAGTTCGTTCTTAATTCTAATCGTTCATAAGAAGTATATTATAATAACAAATTTTTACTTCCCAAGAATTTAAAATAATATTTGTTACATTGTTAAAGAATCTATACAAGCAAGTTATGATATCAAAAAATAATTTTACCAGTTATTTCTGAACAGAAATCCATATAATAACATTAAACATTTCGTATTGTAAGTCAAATCAGAACAAATTTTAAAAAATCATATCGGTTCAACTTGTATTTAAAAAACGATTCACAACGACGTTCGTTTATACCACGTTATGGCTACAATCTCAATAGGTTAGTTCTTTTACGTTATTCACTGTTAATTCAACAACTTGATTAGAGAAGGTGAATTTAACAAAATTGAAGTTATTTCCAACAGATTTTCTACTGCTCAAACGTTATTCGTATTGTATTCTATTCAACGTAGAAAATCAAATCGGTAACACACTAAACTTCGTATTAAACGGAAGAATTTTATTGCCCTAAAGACCAAATTATTAAGTAAAGAATCTACTATCTACTATAATTCCTTATTATCTATCTGATCCTCTATTTTTTATCTAACGAATTATTGTCATTATATATTACAATTTGTCATCTTCAAAATTCATTTCTTCAAATGTGTAAGTATTTTTTTATGTTGAGGAAATCAATTTGATCATTAAAAATGTCAATTTCCATTTGGCTTCACTAGATCCAAAAATAATTTTTTTTTTGGTGATTTTAATGTATATCATCTGGAATTAATGAAACATTCTATTATGAACAAATGTCCACCACTAATATGTGCCGATATTATGTTATGCAATCAGAACTTTGTGTCATTTACATGTGCGAGATGCGTATTTTGGATTGATCCTTATTTAATCTCACGAAATATCATGAATTCTATGGTACGCTGTGAGATAAATAATTTTGATTTTCTCTTTTCCGATGATGTTTTCTGGATGCTTCTGGTAGATATTAATTATGGTATTGAGAAAAGTTGTTAGACAGAGTGATGTCCATGAGAATCATATTCGTTTCATTGAACATCTCTCTAAGGAGTCATGCGAGTCAAGTGAAAGTGAACCAATAGGCAGGAAGTGAGTTCTGTATAAATAAGAGTGTAAGACAGGGTTGTATTATGGCACCTTGGTTGTTCGGGAAGATCATACACAAGGTTATCGATCTAATTAATCTTCGAGTTTCTTTCATTCTTGATGGTAAGCGTTATCCGGCACTCCATGCATATGTGGATGATATGGTGATAAGTTGGAAATAGTAAGGAAATTCTCCACGTTATGATAGAGCTAATTTGAGAAAAACTTGGATTATGTGGTATAAAGTGTATGCAAGATATACAATTCCGTACATTTATTCCTCTTAACAAATACAAATGTAATGTTAGCAAATCTCTTAGCCGAATGACTTCCATAATCCATATCGTTGAACAACCGGTAAAAATGAATATTATTATTAGACACATAATTATATGTCTAATCATCAAAAGAAAAAACATATTTATATGAAATAAAGAACTGATGTGAATAAGGATTGAAAATTTTTTATAAGAATGATAGTTTTTAACTATTATTGACACAAATTATACTCTCATATAAGCAATTGTCTAAAATAATATATCTACACAAAACTATTCAAGTAGTTTTCGATTATCTTTACAAGATCCGAAACTAGATCTGTTTGTATTTCATTCTTCGATAATTCTATTGAAATTATTTGATTGAGACCTCCCAAACCATTTTTTGGCAGTGCATTATCAATGGTGTTAAGATTTTCAAGAATTCGATTTTTAAGTTTTGAAATAAAGTGATTTGTTAAATCGATTCTGTCTTGATAAGCGGCTCCTTCCATTTGACAATTTGTGAGTTAGACAATTATTGGTTGTTGTAAAAGAAGCAAGAAAAACTTTGTTTATTTGGATCCACAATCTCTGTTATTCTTTTCAATATTTCACTTTGAACTTCATCGATAGTCGTATTATTTATTAAATTGCTTATATTATCATCCGTTTCAGAACCTTCTGTTTTAATTGGCATTTTTGAATATTTTTAAAATTTTTTCACTGTTGTAATTTATTGAATTTATCTTCTCTTTCAAATCAGACCGAAAATTTGGGAAAATTAAAGTGAATAAAACCGATAGGTATATGGAAATAATTAAAAACACCATTTCCAATTGAAGCTCTAATGTTTTATTGTATTTATTATTATATTATATTATATTATATTTCTTCTTCAAATTATTTTTCGAATGATAACTTCACTTTTTAATGATCTCGAAGTTAAATTTATTAATTACAGTATTTCTACTAATTGTTGACTGACGATGGAAAAAGAAAAAAAACTTATTAAAACTGTCAATTTGTTGGCTTATAAATTTTTGGAATATTTTCAAATCTTAAAAGGAACTTAAATGGCTAACACAAATGATGAAGATTCTGTGACCCTCCACACAAGTATGGGAGCAATTACGGTTGAATTATATTGGAATGAAGCACCGAAAACTTGTCGGAATTTCGTAGAATTATCGCGAAAGAAATATTATGATAATTGTAAGTTCCATAGAATCGTTCGTAATTTCGTTATTCAAACTGGAGATCCTACCGGTACAGGTCGTGGAGGTACATCCATTTATGGGAACACTTTCAAAGATGAAATTCATTCGTCTCTTCATCATAATGGTGGAGGAATAGTATCGATGGCGAATTCGGGACCAGATACAAATGCATCTCAATTCTTCATTAGTTTAGCTCCGTGTAAGTGGCTAGATGGAAAACATACGATATTTGCTCGTGTACAATCGGGAATGAAGATCGTCCGACAAATCGGTTTAGCTGAAACTCGAAATGATGATTCACCAATTGATGATATTATAATTCATTCGACGACAATTAATTAAAATTCCAATTAAAAACTTTTTCCAAATTTTTCTTTCATTCTTAGAAATTTCAATGATTATTTTTGTCAAATGAATAAGAATATTCAATTGACTTGGCCCGCTCCACCTTTTCTTTACTACAGAAAATATACAAGAGAAAATGTGGAAAAAGGAAAAGCTCCAAAACCTCCAAAAATTCCAAAAGTTAAAAATAATTTTTAGAAATATTTAATAAATTTTTAGAAAACATATCGATCGTTCGGTGGCGAGTTTAAAATGTGGACGAAAAAAGATGAGGAAGTTAAAAAAGAACCACAAGACGTAGCAGATAAGGAAGAATATCTCATTCGTCCACTTTCATTACAACCAGGAATTAGTCGTCTTTATGACCGAAACACATTTGATCCTCGAAAAGAATTAAAGAAAATTCTTCATTCAATCGTTCTCAAATATTTGGATTTGGTTAATGTTTTAGCAAATGGTCCACGATGTCTAACGAATGAAAAGAATGAAGAAGAAACGACGAAAGAGGAAGAAAGTTCTATAGAAGATGTTCTGAATCAAAAAAAACATTTCGATAAAGATGATGCTCATTTAATTGAAGCTATGATGAAATTACGAATCGAAAAATTCAGTTGTTTACCACTCTGTCAATTTACTGGAACGATCAGACAAAAGATTTTGGATGAACTCAAATGGTATTTCATTCATTTCCATCATATCGTCAATGAACTACGACAACATCAAGCATTCAATTCACTTGTGTTAACATCACGAATTAATAATAAGAAACATAGTGAAATGTATGAACGATTTCATCATTTCTTAGAGAATCTCATCAAATCCACTACACAATTAGCAAGACTGGCTATTAGGAATAGTTCGGAAATTGAAAAAAGATTTGCCGATATATCTCAAGAGAAAGATGTTGAAATTGATCAGCATATTAATGAAGACAATTTTCATGATATTATCAATAAAGACGTAGAGATGAAAATGGAAAAGAATGAATAATGTATTTTCTTTTTACTTTCGTTTTCTTCTTTTGTCAACTATAAAAAAATTTGTATCTTCTCAATAAATCCAATAAGATTCAATAACGTTGAAGAATCCAATTGAAGAACGTTGAAAAAGAATAAAAATAGAAATAATTTTCATTAAAATTTTAAATAATAATTTTGAAAAAATTTTAAATAAGTTTTAAGATTTATCTAGATTTCTTATAAATTAGTTGACTGAAATAAAAATTAATTTTTTTAAAGAATTTTCTTTCTAATATAATTAAGTGTAGGCTTATTGACCGACATCTATCTAATTTCAACACATCATTGGTCAGGAATTGTTCAGACATATTTTCCGTACGTTCTATCTCCATTGACCATGTCAAGATAATTTAATTTATTCATCTGATAAATGTTTTATAAATAATTCAACTAATGTTCCTTTCAACCAATCCACTTTCTAACTCGGTAATATTACTCTTATGCTTTTTTTCAATTATTCAAAAATCTTTTGCTTCACTGGGTGATCGAACGACAATTTATGGACATTCTCTTAGAGAATGTTTGAAAAATTATTGTGATAGAAATGGAACATATTTTGGGAATGTAAGAGAATTGAATAAGAGAACTGATATCGTCTCTCCATATGATGTTTGCAAATTGATCGGATGGAGTTGCGACGACGAATGTCACCATTATTCGATGTGGTCGACGGTGAAGATGTTTGAAGAGAATGAAGAAACAGTTCCACAATTTCGTGGTAAATGGCCGTTTTATCGAATTGTCTGTATGCAAGAGCCGACATCAACCATCTTCTCCTTATTCAATGGAATTGCACATTTATATTTGATTATTCGATATCGTTCACGATTCTCTTCTTCCATTCATTGTTCCCTCATCAAATTCTGGACATTCTACGCAATTGCCAATATTAATGCATGGACATGGAGCATCATTTATCATACGAGAGAAACAAGTTTAACTGAACGACTCGATTACATCTTCGCCTTCTCCATCACATTACTTCTATTTTATTCTTTCATTTATCGAATTTCAATTTCTGTTCAACTATCCAAATTACAAGAACGATTATTCTCAATATTCACTTATTTTATACTTTTCATCTTCGCTCTTCGTTCATATTCTCTCTTATTCAATCGATCGATTGATTATGGAACTAATCTCAAATATTGTGTAGCAACATCAGCTCTCTGTTGTTTGAGTTGGTTAACTTGGTCATATGTAACATCGAAGAATCATCGACGGAAACGTTATAGAAAACGAGCAACTCAAGCCATACTCTTACTAGTTTTTGCAAGTCTTTCTGAAATTTTAGACTTCTCCTCATCCAACACATCATATATGTTAGACGCACATGCATTATGGCATCTTCTAACTATTCCTGTCACTTTCATCTGGTACGATTTTCTCGAATTAGATTCAAATTATTTATTATTTACTAATATGCATTCCCACTAATTTCTCTATATCATTCTTTTTATAATTTGATAAATAAGATATAATTTCTTTTTGAAATTGATCCGAAATGAAAAGAAAATTTTATAAATGGAATTTTGATGGAAAACAACTTATTTTTAATTTAGAAATTTTCTTTCTAATTCGTTTTTTTTTTCTGATAAAAATAAATATAAAGAGCGAATGAATGATATAGAATACATAGTAAACCACGTAAAATTTTAGAAATTTGAGTTATTAAATTAATGAAATGATAAAATTCTTCATTTATTCCCAATTGGTAAGAATTCTTTCAATTTTATTACCCAGTTAGTTTAATGGGAAAACATTTCTTGTTTTGTTTGTTTTATTGTTTCATTTTGTATCTCATTACAAAGTTGAATGTCCAAACAATTGAATTCGCGTTTAATTTGTTTATTTGGAGTTAATCCGTTACAATTGATTTTATTACCATCATTTGACATTTCGTTCACTTTCAATTCAGCATTGTTCTTTCGCTTCAAATTCATTTTTGGCATTTTCCCCGTTTTTTCATTGAACATCTTCATTTTCTGTGATTTCAATCGTTTACCATTAACAATGTTATTAAACTCACGAAGATGAACATCATTTTCATTTAAAGGTGGTGGTGGTGAATTTTTTGAAACGTTTTGTTCTGAAAATTAAAGAAAATTGCATAGAAAAATAATGAAAAGATGAAACCTCTTTCATAAACATTGAGAAGTTGTGTCAAATAATTTTGAAGAGCTGTCAGACCAGCAACAATGGCTGGTGAACCAAATCCGTGAGTGATTAATGAGAAATGTGTTAGAGACTTCTGCATATTTTGTTCGAGAATCGGTTGGGGACGTGCGTTTCCCAAAGGTGATCGATCTTGATTTAATAGATCTGCTAATTCTCTTGTTATTTGTCTGGAGGATATTTATAGGAATTTTATGAAAAATAAAAAATCAATTAACTTTGTTGCTATGACCATATCGGATCTTGACATTCCATTCTCGTTTGGAATAACATTACTGGGACGATTCTTTGCAATGTAGTCAGCACATTGTTTCGCAGGAAATTCGTTCTCACAAACAAATCCAAAATCTCTCGCTAAATGAATTGCTTCACCTAAATTTGAAATAATTATTAATTTTATAATAATTAAATTAATCTGAATATTTATGAAAAAATAACCTTCAACCAGAGATGTTAATAATGTGACTGTGGCAGCTTTGCGACGACCAGCTGGTAGATTTATACCCAATTTCTCCAATTTCTCTCTCAAAATCCTTCCACCGTTCTTCGATTTTGCTCGCCGAAGTACTCCGCCCAAAAGTGAAGCATTCAAACATTCCGGTGGTGCTAATCGTCTTTCTACTTCTCCCAACGTCACTTTATATTTGGATGTGCTAGATAACAACGATAGACGACCAGGTACGTTGCAGAAAATGTCTGCAGTAATTTGTTGGTGAGGAATAGGATGATGGTGTGCTGCCAGAGGAAAAATGCCGCCGGGTATTATATTTTGATAATTATTTGTTAACATCGAATTAATATAAGCCGAATTGAAGAATGTTTGCCATTCTCCAAACTCATCAATCGGATTATCATTATTATTATTATTGGTGTTATTGTTATTATTTGTACCGTTATTCAAAATATTTCCATTATTTGATAATTGCAAAGAACTATTATCATTATTATTATTATCGTTATTATTATTATTATTATTATTATTCGATATACCATTCGTAACATTCATCAATGCTAATTGGAGACCATTCATCGAATTTCCATTATCTGTATTGTCATTATTATTGTTGTTGTTGGTAGTAGAATTATTAGGTGAATGATCATCATTAATAATATTATTCTGTTGTCCATTAGCGTGTTGTGGTTGTTCGTTAAATAAATTGTGGCAATTCATCATAACACCGGATTGCTGTAAATCGATTGGTGAAGGAAAATGTGGTAAAGATAAAGCGATTGAAGAATTAACTAAAGAATTATTCGTTAAATTATTTCCTAAAACGGCTGCGATATTTGGTGGAAATATATTTGAAAGGAAATTATTTGGATCATTAAAATGTAATGGATTCTGGCCCGGATTTGATGGATTATTCGAACCATGTAACATTTCCATCGAATTATTTTCATTAAAATTTTGATTGCAATTTAAACTGTCATTTGACAGAGGCAAATCGTCCTTCATATTCTCGTCAGAATTTAAATGCAATTTTTGACTAATTGAAAATTGTTTCATTTCTTCATAATGTTGCTTATTTTTCGTGGGTGAATCATCATCAATGTCCGTCTCTTCCGTCTCCTCATCAGTCAGAAAAGGTAAACCATTTTGTTGTTGATTCGAATTGACAATCATCTTTTCATTCGATAAATATTCTTCAAATTTATTACCCTAAAATAATAAAATTAGAAATTTGATTCAATTAGATTCTGAAGAGAAAACAATGACCAACAATTGAATTTGCATTATTATAATTGCCATCAAAATATTTCGTTGAAATATTCCTCAAAATATTATTTTTCAAAACTTTCTCATTGAGCATTCCTTCATCTTTCTTATCCTTCGGATTTTGTTTCAGATGTAATTTGAGGCAATTTCCAATGGAGAACTGTTTGAGTTGAATTGCTGACGCTTTCTCACGAATACAACGAAGATCATTCAGTTTATCAGGATGAAGTGATTCATCAAAATCCATCTGCTTATAATCGATGAAATGAAACACATTAACAAAATCCCAAAAGCGTTCTCCTTTTATATGATCTCTTTCCTAACCAATCAAACAAACTATTTTTTTTGGAAGAGAATACTAATTTTACATAACATAATCCACATAAACCGCAACTAAGTCAAACTTCGCCTATAGTGCCAGTAGAAGAATCGGTTGCAGGCTTTTACCTCAACTACAATAATATTATGAAAATGAAAGCGGAAAAAACATAGAAATTATTTGACTAAAAGCAAAATATGAAGAAGATTAGTTGACTTGTGAGAATAATTCTCTATAAAACGTTCTTTTAATACGAATTCTATCCTTTTTCATATCCTCTACTTTCCATTCAATCTCTTACTTGTTCAACCGACAAGTTATATAATATTGTTTATTAACTTCGACAATAAGTTGGAAACTTGATATCATTTTCAATTTGTTCATTCATCTCAAGCAAATAATGTGTTCCATTCATCATAAAGTATTAGCAATCAATAAATGTTCTTTCAACAACTCTATCGATCAATGGAAATAAATATGATCTGAACCGAAAATTGAAAAGAGAGAGACAGAGAGAGAGAGAGAGAGGGAGTAAATCATTGTGAGTTATGAAACAATCGATTCTTCCACATATATATTTCGTCTTTAAAAAAGAAATTTTCATTTGGTTAGAGATAGGAATTATGAGGAGAAAGTCAAATGAGAATTCTTTCTTATTCAAATTCATTTCTAAAGGCAAAACAAATTATTTGCCGGTTACCAATAAATTTGTATATGTGCATTTGCGTCCGATTCTATTCAATACCAATTCAACAACTATGAATACTACAATTAAAATAAGTTAAATAATTTACTATGATCACTGAAGCAAGAGGGAACGTTTTCATTCTCTATAACTTCTGTTCCAAATACATACACATCCCTAATAACACCACTCAATGGGGAACACTATCGGTAGGAGTAGAACTATTAGACATATCGAAAAATTAAGGAATAACTCCTATCCAATCAAATCAGTGAGAGAATCAACAAATATATGCGGATTCAGCCTTTAGCATTTCACGAATTTAAGTTTAAATGAAGAATTGAGAGAAAACAATAGAAAAAGAAATTTGATGAGATCATTGATTCTTAATACTTTCGTCTTTTTCCTTTTTATTATTCTTAACAATTTTCATATTTCCTTCCTACTTGTCATAAGTCTTTCATTTTCTGTTAATCCAACATGAGTTTGGAGAAGTAGCAATAGATGTGGAGGAAATATTAAAGCGGAAATCTCTCGGAAACAATGACTGGTACTTTTAGGGGTTTGGCAGAAGTATGGCAGAAGTATGGCAAATATTTAAATGTAAACTAATCACGATTAACGGATTTGACATAACGAACAAGATGGAGGAATGGTAAAGAAAAGCAAAGGAGAATTGAAAAATAAGAAGAAGATTAATTAATGTAGATGAACAGGAAGGGATCTAATAAAGAGGAAATATTGCTCTCGGCTTTCCAATCATTTCTTTATCTTCCAATTCTCCAATTTTTTCCAGAATTCTCCCCTAATCGGAATGAGTATACGTGAGGACGAAATGGATGGAAAGGTGTTATTTTAATGAGAATAAATCTCTTCTAGGCATGCTATTATAAGAAAGGTGTCATAAATTAGCCATTGATATTTAGAGAAATGTCAATGTACGATAATAATGATCGTCTAATCATTTTCTACTTGAGCATTATCTCCCAGCCAAATTCATTATGAATCCTTAATCAACTAACTAATAAATAGTTGAATTATGATAATAGAAATTTATTAGAAAACACCCAACAACCCAATAAAGACACCAATATAAATTTCTAAATAATATTTTCATATTTCTTTATTCGAACTATGTCGTTTTTGGGAGATAAAAAAAAATTCTTGGAATTATTAATTCAAACTTGTAACATCTATAAAATATTCGTCAAATGGTAAGAAAAGTTTAGTGGAAGATGGAATAAGGATTCTATTAAACTGAACTGAAGCATTAACTTCCATATAAACAATCGATTCATTCTAATTTATTAATTCCATAAATTCATCTGAATGTTAACTTTTTCACCATCAACTACCAAATGTGATTTGAGGAAAGCATAAACATTAGCCGATCTTCAATGGTATCTACAGATTTCTGAAAGGATTATTCCATTTTCTTCATGAATCCATTGTCATCGAACGATTCTCTACTATTAAATCAGATTTAAAAATTTATCGAACATAATTATAGATGTTGAACGAAGCGTTTAATTAATCTCAATGACAACTATAAAACATTTGAAGAATGGAAAATTATATAAAAAACATTTTTCGGCATCCTATCATTTTCCGGAATAATTCAGGTGTGAAATGAAGTGACTCCCGAACACAACAAATTTTCACATCTTCCCAACACACTACAATTAAATTCATTCAAAGACATTTCATATCTTGAAGTCGGATAGTCTACGATCGAACAATTGTGAAGCTTTCAGTATTTTTAAGTTGATAGAACTTGAAAAATTTTTTATTTACAATTCTTCCTCAAACAATAATAGGTGAAAGAAATTGATCTTATATTAATTTTGTTATAATATCACGATTGAGAACGTGAATTATTTAAGAAATCTCATAAGTTTATTTTCTTTTACTATTGGAACTCTCTAAACACAGGAGGAAGGTCCCGATTATAAAATCCAAATCGATTGATCAAAAATAAAGAAAACAAAAGTCAATTAAGTCTCACCCATTCCTCCAACATATCACCCGTCCATTGTCTGTGTTTGTAGAAAATAAATAAAATTCTCCTTCTTTTTGATGTGAGGGCAATCGATAATTTCCATTTTATTTTAACAATCACATAACATTAAATTTTTTGGTTAAGAAAAGACAAATTAATTTATTATTGTTTTTGTCCAACATAGAAAATTGCCGAAAAATAAAATTCAGAAAACATTTATTAGAATTTACGAAGAATTTTGATCCTACTCGGTACATCTCTAGACAAAGGAATTGTTTAAATATAATGAAAAAATTTTTTAAAAATCTAACTAAAATTGCAGTGACCATATCACCACTCTCTTCTGTGAGGAATTTGCATGCCTTCTTCTTCGACACCTTTCCTTCCTCCATCACCATCTTCAATTCTTGTGCTGTGAACATTGGTTTGTCGTCTTTCATTGGAATTTCAATATCATCATCACTATCAACATCCGAATCATCATTATCTTTCTTTCCATCATCTTTCATGTCACCTGAATTTCCTTTTGGTTCGCTCATCATTTTTGTTGCTTTCGCTAAATCTTCTCTCATATAACGATTAGCGTCTAATTTGGATGTGGCATCTTCAATTTTCGCTTCACCAAAAACAATATATGAATCCATATTTGGTACTTTGTACACTTCAGCGTTTTTGATAGCGAACGCCGTTGCACCTGGTTTTCGAATAGTCACACAATTGTATTGGGGCAATTGTTGTGTCAAGAATTTAGCGAGTGTCTTTTTATGTTTCTTTTCACTTTTGTGCTTCTTTCGATTGCCACTCTTCTTCGAACGACCAGATTTCTGTTCCACATTCTCCTAAAATTTGAAAATTTTCATAAAAATCTTTTTATAAAATTTCAATGAAACTTTTGTATTTTCTACTTCGGACAATTTGGCTTCAAGATCTTCCAATTTGCCCGCGATCTCTTCCACATTATCCAAGCTTTCTTCTCCTTTTGCCATCTTATTTTGAGAGAAAGATACAAATAGATTGAAACAAAATATTTAATTGATAAATAATGCAATTTTTATTAACAACAACGAGGTTAGATTGAAAATAATTTGAATAAATTTATCCAAAAAAAATTATAGAGATTAATTAAAATTTTTGAAATTCAAATTTTAAGCTTTGTAAATAGTGACATTATTATGAGTCATAAAATTACACCAAGAATCATTTATTCAACAGCTTGTTCAATTTTACGTTATACGAGAAGGAATGACTTAATTCTTCAACCACTTAAATATTCGATTGGACATGAACAATTTAAGAGATTCTCATCGTCTTCTCATAATTTGCCAGTTGGAAATTGGATAAATTCACAAACTCCTTCAGAATATGAAAGGAAATTAATGATTCATTTCACGTGTAAAGTATGCAATGAGAGAAATAAGAAAACATTTTCGAAGCATTCTTACGAGAAAGGTGTTGTCATCATTCGATGTGAAGGATGTTCAAATTTACATTTAATTGCTGACAATTTACAGTGGTTCTCCGACATCGATCAAAATTCGAACAATATTGAAAAGATTTTGGAGAAGAAGGGTGAATCAGTTGAAAGAAAAGATTCGTTTGAAATTGTTTAATAAAATTTAAGTTCCAAAAAAAAAAGAAATATATTGAACATTTGTATGTTTTAATTGGAGGAAAGAAATGTATGTGAACAATTCGAATGAACGGGATGATTCGTCGATTCTATCATCTAAAAAAATTTGTTTTTAATAAATTTTTTCATTTTCATAAACAGTTGGAGAAGAAGGAATGGTGATATGTGTGGATAGATGAATGGATGAAGAAAAAGATATATTGAAGAGAATAAATAATAATAATAAATGTTGCTGTTTAAAGCTAAAATTAAACTGAAAATACTATCAGAAGAGAGATTACCACTAATTAATTTAAAATGTCGTTAAACTCTTTAAAAGACAACAAGTGAATAATAATAATAGTCACATAAATTTGGAGATATGGTGATAATCTGATGTTTTTTCCTTTCCAAAACAACATATCCCAAATGAAATGACATGTTAGAAAGAAATAAATGTGAATTGTAAACTGAAAATGAAATGAAATTCCAACAATCTTGAAATTAGAAATAAAGGAAGATTTGTTCAATCATTTTTAGTCATACGAATTTCGTTCGCTTCCTCATCCGATTGAGTTCCCATTAATGTGTCGATTACTCTGGAAATTCATTGTATAATCGTGAAAAAAAAAGAATAATAATAATAATAACTTTTCAACATTGGGCACGGAACTAGATTGATTGTTTTTCGTTTTACTATTGGAATTCTTCTTCTCTGGAATATTCTTATCCATCCATTCTAATTCTTTCTAGAAGTTTAATGGAATGGAAATTTTCATGAAAATTTGAAAAATACGAACATCCACTCGACTTTCTTCAAAATTGTCGTCTGCTGATTTATCTCGTTCTTTGTTAATTAATCGTTGTTTGACATTATCAGAATCTAAAAGAAATGAGAATTAAATATAAATTGAAAAATAAAACCATAAATTACATGATCCAATTGAATATCTTCCTCTTGATCGTCATCGAGTAATGGTGAGAAAGCATATCTGATGAAATGAAGATGGAATTGGAACGAAATAGAAGAATGAAACCTTTGATTATTTTTCGACGGTCTCCAAAGAATAATAATGACGAGAAGCATCAAAGAAAATAATATTTGCCAAATAGCAGTATCCATCCACATATTCTTCCACGCCATCATACATGCCGTAAAATGATGATTAAATAATGATAATATCATAAAAACAATTGAAGCTTCCAATATGTTAAATTAGAAATTAATAATTTAAATTATATTCAATTTAATTAACCCAATACACAACATATTAATGTGAATGTAAAATGACGATACAAATTCAATTTGACGATGTTATTCCGTTCTCTTAAAACCTTAATTGTATGATGTAATGTGGTGAAAATCCAATAACATAAAAATGCATCAGCTCCCGCTAAAATTAGAATATATTAAAGAAAAAAAATTAATTGACATAATAATTGGAGGAAAGGAAGAACCTAAAGGAATTTGTGAAATTGCTGCTCGTTTCGGATCATTGGCGAAAACTTTGAAGAAAGCATCGAATAATGAGAGAATGAAATATCCAATTCCACATAACAAGACATTTCTCATTAATTCACCTAATCTCGGTCTAGTCAATCATATCAATTTGTTCATTTTAGAAAAAGAGATAAATGAATAAACTTCACAATACCATAACCGAAAGCCACTATGAGAATTAAAATACGTGCCAAACTCCTCTTACCTGCTGAAACGATTTCAGCAGCCAATGCAATTTTTATATCTCTTTTTCCTGTTTTATCCACTTGTTCATATTCAGCTAAATACATGGCCTTTTCAATCATTCCTATGAGAATGACGAATCCAATCCAAAATTGAATTCTCAACAATTGTCTCCAATATCTCGCTAAATAAAATAGCCAGATAATGGCGAATATTGCTGGGAAAATGAATATCATAAAATTTTCATATAAGTCTAATATGAACTGTAAACGCAACAGAGTAGCGAATAGAAGGGAATGAAAATTTTGTTTGATGCTGATAAATATCTATTTGTTCTGGGATTCTTTATTTCAATTCGAATATCAATCGGATGATCTTTCCAATCGGATGGTTTTGGTCCATATAATTCGAAAGTGAATGCATATTCACTCGTCTCACAAACATCTATCAATAACTGCTTTTTCGCATGAACGGATAATATATCGGACTTAATAAATAATTTTGAATAAAATGAAGAGAAATTTAAAAAGAGAAGGTTGATAAACTTCATTTTTCACTGCTCGAACATTACGAGATTTAGTTAAATTAGATTTGTTGATTTCCGTTCTTTGACATGTCCTCTCCATCACTTCAGGTTGATCATAATCACAATTAAAAGTGACTGGTAGAAACAGAATCATGTTTGATGAGGATTCCTTCTTCTTTGTAATAAAAGAAATTTCAATTGGAAATATTGAAAATAAATAATTTTTTAGAAAGATATTTAACTGGAATTGAAACACTTCGAGAAATATCATTTTGACATTGGATCATTTCCAAATAATATTTTACTGTAAATTTTAAATTACTCGATCGACAATCGACTAGAGAGAAATTGAAAATGAAGACCAAATAGAAATTATGAGAAATGTAACGATCTAATAGGACTCGATCACCAGCAGTAATCGAATGCACGAACTGTTTATTAGTATTCTATCATAGAATTATATAAATGAATTGTAATCAAGTTAAAAGAAAACGTTTATAATATCTTTAATTTCGAAGTATCCTTGTTCGGGTAACAGACAAGTTGATTGATGGAAAACGAAGACACATAAGAGAACTGCGACATATTGAGAGAAGAATTTGTTCATTTCACTTCCACTTGTTCCTCACCAAAATTTTCAACTTATGTGAATATGTAGCAGTTGATTGAAAATAACTGACGATGTGTTAATAAATCGACCAAATAAATAACACGTCTCATTTAATTAATTTCATTAAGCTTATCATTTAAATCAATTATCTAATTATTATCTCATCATTTTCACTTTCTACGACTCAGATGAGAAACACAACAATTATTTAATCTTATTAAATTATTTTCATTGTTCATTGACGTCAGATAGTGATGATACCAATACCTAATACCTAACACAGATGAAACTTTGTCAACTTATCAAACTTCAAATGGATTACTTTCTGAATGATAAATTATTCTAATCAATTTAATTTAAAAAAATTTAAACTATTAAAAATTAGCTTGGATAAGAATGGAGAAGTTGAAAATACTTGATTTTACTTGATTAATTATTGGTTTTATTATAAGAACTTCTTTCAAAAAAAAAACATATGGAGACAACAATTTAATGTCGATTTATATTTATCGGGATAACAAGAGGAAAAGATTTATTTCATTAAAATTTAATGAAATAATTTTTAGATATGTGATGGATACAACATAACACGAATACGATGTCCCATGGCGTTTGGTGGAAGATTGTGAGAGAATTTTGCTCGCACGCTACCACTATTCCCGTGAACTCTTGTCACTTTTCCCCAAATAGCACGAACTTTCTTTTGTTTTCCATTTTGGGAGGATTGCGATCTGAGAAATTAGAAATAAAATTTGAATAAGAATTTAAAGAAGGAGACGAACCCTTTGGATTTATAGACGAAGACACATCGTTTACCTAAATAAAAGTGAGCGTCTTTCTGGTCATACACACCGTCCAACTTCAACAGAGCTGTGTTTTCGTGTTGATTTCTCAATCCACGTTTATATCCAGTGAATACACCTTTGACGTAAAGTCTGGTAAATTTATCGTTGGACATGATATTTTTGGGAAGAAAATAATTATTCTAAAAAATCGAAAAAATCCGTTCAAATGAGAGTTTGATGAATTTGAGAATAAGATACAAAAATCGTGAAAATTACATTATTTAAATAAATTATTTCTATACATCACTGTTGTTGTTGGTGAACTTAAAATTTAAATATTCCGAAACTTTTTCAAATTTTCTCATAAAACTTTCTCTCATTTCAAACGAGAATTGTCATCTCATTTCAATTTGTATTGATTATTTTAAAATTAAAAATTGTTCAGTCATTCAGTCAACATTGTTGTATAAGACGATGGAAAATGTGCATATAGTTTGTGCGAAACGTAGCGCAGTAGGTTCATATTATGGATCATTATCCAAATTACCCGCAACTATTATTGGTTCTCAGGTTGTAATTGAAATGAAGGAAGAACTGGAATTATCAAATAATGATATATCTGAATTTATTATAGGACAATGTCTTGTCGCTGGTCAAGGTTTGATGTTTTATGGAAATTTTAAATAATTTTTAGATAATAATTAATTAAATTTTTTAATTTAGGACAAAATCCTGCGAGACAAACAGCACTTCTTTCTGGATTTTCTCATTCGACTAATGCATTCACCATCAATATGGTATGTGGTTCTGGATTAAAATCAATCGTTATGGCATTTAATGAAATTCGATTAAATGATGATGGTGGGAAGATCATCATTGCTGGTGGACAAGAGAATATGAGTTTTACTCCTCATTTAGTTTTCGCGAGAAATCCTCTCAAATTCGGAAATGGAGAACTGATCGATTCAATGAAATTTGACGGTTTAACTGATGCATTCCATAAAGTGGCGATGGGAGAAACGGCAGAACAGATTGTCGACAAATACAAAATAACGAGAGAAGCGCAAGACATTTTTGCATACAATTCTCATATGAAATATTTTGAGAATGGTCAAAATGGATTTAAAGAAGAAATTACTCCAATAAAGTTGATTGATATGAAAAAATTAGAAAAATTTCAACAAGACAATTTATTCTCCTCATTATCAATCGTTCCATTTCTAAAAGATGACAATACATCGAAATTGTTTAGTGAGGATGAAGGTCCAAGAAAAGATACTTCGATAGAAAAATTGAGAAAATTGAGACCATATTTCCGTCCGAAATCTGGAACAGTCACACCTGGATCATCATCAACTATTAATGATGGTGCTGCTTTCTTATGTTTGACATCGGAAAATGAAATGAAAAAACGGAATTGGAAGTCATTAGGACGAATCGTGACGTTTGGACAAAGTGGTTGTAATCCAATCATTATGGGCATTGCTCCAGTTGAAGCGATAAAGAAATGTTTGAAGAAAGCCAATTGGAAATTGAGTGAAGTTGACATATTTGAATTGAATGAAGCATTCGCAGCACAATCATTAGCTGTCATTAAAGAATTGGATATTGAATTAAAGAAGGAGAATGATAATTGTTCAGGCGATTGTTCCATTGCTCAAAAAGTTAATATTTGTGGTGGTGCTATTGCAATTGGACATCCGATCGGCGCATCGGGAGCTCGCGTTCTAGTCACTTTAATTCATTTAATGAAACGAAAAAATTTAAAGAAAGGAATTGCTGCCTTATGTATTGGTGGTGGACAAGCTATAGCAGTAGCAATCGAAAATTGTCTGTGATTTCTTCTCATTTTTTCTTCCTATTTATCATATTTATTATTATTAGTTCGTATATTTATTATTAGTTTATTTCGAAAAATTTTTAATTGTCGAAACTATTCATTTTACTTCAAATAAAGAGAAAGAAATTAGAAAAATTTTGTTTATGTTGAATGAAACATGATAAGAAAAAAAATTAATGAAATATTTTAATATCTCGAAACGGAATTAAAACAAATTGACAATTGGACGACTATAAATTGAAAGAGAAAAAGAGATTATGCAGAAAAAATTGAAAATTATTTTTTTTAAATTATGAAATTCTTGATTTTATTAGTTTCCATTTTATTAGTTTGGTGCACCGTCTCCTCAACTAGTTTGGATAATCCACTACGTCAAATTGAACACCAATCGGCAAAGAAAATATATCGAGCTATGAAGTGTTTAAGGAAGTCATGTAAAGGTCAATCCGTCCAATGTTTCATATGTGGCGAAGCGTTTTATAAAGTTTTAGATATATTTGGGAAAAGTTAAAAATTTCTTTCCTTTTTGTAGAAATGACACTTAACTATCTTATTATAGAGAAAGTAACTTGTAAGTCAACGGGAAAGAAAGATATTGACTGGTCTTCAGTTAGAGAGCCGAAAACGGATTATTGTTGTCATCATGGATGTACGATGAAAGATATTATCAATTTTCTTAATTGAGATTAGTTCTAAAAGAAGGGACGGTTAACCGGAAAGAAATCGTTTATTTATAACATTCAAAATTTTCTTTTTTCGTTTTTTACAATTAAAAATAAAATAATCAATAAAAACCAAATTACGGAATGAATCATAAAAAAATTAGTTTTGAATAAACAAAATAATTTTAAAAAAAAATACGAAGAATTTCTCATTAAATTATTACCATCATTCTCCAATTCTAAACGATTTCTTTTCATTTATGACCATGAGGAAACTTCTCATTTAAATACATCAGTTGCTCCAATGAACATCCACGTTGACAACAAGTTTCCGGTAGTAAAAATTCTTCCTTCCAATCAGCTAAATGATTTCGACGACATTTTTTCGCTAAAATTTTTTAAAAGAGTTTCAGTTTTAGTTTAATGGAAAGATGAAGAATAGTAACGGTATTTGACGGAATATAAATCTTCGAGAATTAAATATAAAACTTCGCCACACAAATTACAAGTGGATAGATCAAAGCAAGATCGTTTCAAACATTTTTTTTGTCGTTCGACTCTTAATCTTGTGGACACGCCATGATGGAATGAGAAACGTCTTGATCGATGTAATGTTAAATTCTCAAACGATAGTCCATTATTAATTTCCTTCAATTGTTTTTGACGTGGTTGATATTTGGTTTGTGCTTGGAAATGTGTTGTACGTAATGATACGAATGGTATCAGAATTGTTAGAACGACTATTGAGATAGAAAAGTTCATTTGACTCAAAATGAATGTTGAATGTTCAAATAATTCTAATGTGGTTGTTGAAGATTAATTGAACAGATCTGATGAGTATTTTATGGAGAGACAAGATATGGAAATTTGATATTAGAATATGGATGAAATGAATTATATTTATATTGTCATTCGAGATGTGGTGGCAGCGAAGGAAATGACTAATTGAGTGGATATTTAGGTCAATGTTTTCTTTCCAGTTATAAGTAGGAAAAATGAAAATGAAGAAGAAAGAAAGTTTGTTGAGTTTCGAGAGGTGATAAACGGGAAAATAATCGTGTTCTTTTTCTCAATGGATACAAATGAAATAATTCGTTCTCTTTTTCGCTCATCCATCAACTCTCAAGCAACAATAGAGAAATAGTTATCAACAACAAACCACCACGTAGTGATGTCGTTAACAAAAAGAAATTAAAATAGATGATGACAAATAACGACTGGACGAGGAAACGATCAACCGGAAATTTATCGACATTTAAGAAAGATGAAGCCGGAAAAATAGAGGAGAAATAGAGAAAAGAATAACAAAAGATGCTAATGAAATAGGAAACGATAGCCAAATGTTTTTATCATATGGTTTCCATTATCGTTCAATATTTATGTTGTCTAAATATTATTTTTGTATTTCTTTCTTCTTCTTTTATTTATTTATCATTATTCTTCTTCTTCTATCTCATTATTCTCGGATCATTATTAGATGCGGATCATTTTCCTTAATATATTTGTTCCTCTCATTGTGAGTTGTTTGTCTAGTTAATCTTCTTTCAGCCATGAATGTCTTCTCAACTCGGATACTGACCACCGTTTTTCTGCTTCCTTAATTAAACAACATCGAACGAAATCCTCACAATTCGACAATTCTTTTTCTATTTTTTCGTTCGGTGATTTTCTAAAAAATGAATTTAACTTCCTTCGATAAATATTTCGTTCAACTGTATTCGATCTAATAAGAGAAGTATTTTGGAATAATTCGTATTCAGGATTTGTCGTTAGAATTTGTTGGTATAATCGATCTTTCCAATTCCTCTCATACGTACCGATCGTGTACGGCAGTCGATCAGTTAACATCAAGTAAGTCATGATACCGACACACCAAACATCAGTAGCCGGTGTCATCATTTGTTCATTGATCACTTCCGGTGAACAATAAGCAGGCGTGCATAAACGTGAATATTGGCGATTGACTTTATAGGCAGGTCCAGCAAATCCGAAATCTATTAATTTCACTTCTATTTCATTATCGGGAGATAATGGCGATTTTACAAATAACAAATTTTCTAATTTAATATCCAAATGAACTAGACGTTTCTTATGTAGATAATCCAAAGCGTCCAACGTCTACCAGAAGAACACGTGGAACTTTAAAATAAGAAATTATTATAAACTTGTCGTAACACTTTCTTAATATTCTCTATACCTAACAAATAATCTCCAACGGTGCCTCCATTCAAATATTCCATAATCATCATGGCACCATAAGTTGGAGAATAAAGAGATTCGACTATTTGAATGATATTTGGATGACGAAGATGTTTAGTTATCTTTTCTTCTTGTCGTGCATCTTGATGAAATCGTTTCCCAAGAACTTTTGCTGCAAATAATTTATTTGTTCGTTTATTACTCACCTATTAATTTACCAAATTTAAATTAAATTTTTTATCTTTAATATTTAAGTTTCTCTCAAAATGTTAAATAAATTTTCTTAAAACTTTAACATATTAAAAAAGGAAATAGAAAAATTTCTTTTTTTAAATTTAATTAAAAATTTTAGTACTAAACTAAATATACAGTTCCATTGCCCCCTGTAGCGATTTCATCCAAAATTTTATATTTGCTTAAAAATTCATCATTATCTCCTTCATTATCACCGAGAGTTGGATAAGATGGTTTCAAATAAATTTCACGTCGATCTAATTTATTGGACTTTTTTTCAGATAAAAAATTTTTCGTTTCAAATTTCAACTCTTCTGTTAGAGCGTTGTGGAGAGAAGAACGAATTTTATTGAAATTAGACAAAACATAAAAAGTTTTATTTAAAAAGGTATTATGGAAATTAAAGGGAACTAAATTACTAAATGAGGACATGATCAATCATAAATATACAATTAAAATTAAAGGAAAAAACAAAAAAAAAAGTCAACAGAAATATGGATCAAGTTAAATTTCAATTCATCTCAATTTTGATCAATGCTTCACATTTGAAGCATAATATTTTTAAATTATAATTGATAATAAATTAAAATAAAAATTATTTGAAATCCAATTATAATCTGGTCGCCATGTCAATAAAAACAATTTGTGATCAAAACATTCTGGGTTCTTGTTATCAAACTGGACATGGAGTTGCAACAACGTAACATCGTCAGATCGACAAGTACGTCAAGTAAACTTAATCCGAAGAGGAATGGCGCGATGAGTCGATATCGTTGTATTAGTAAAACATCGAATTGTGACGAGTCGTTGTTTGGGAAACCAAAACGATTGATCGATGCTGAGAATATGCGACAGAAACAAGCCAGTCAGAAATTGCCTGACATTACAAGAACAATAGAAACGACTCATAGACCAAGACAACAGGTTTCGTCAGCAGCTCCGTTTGCATTACATGAAGATGAATTGCAACGATCTCAAACGTTATCACCTGAAAGGAAATATGTGACTCATATTACTAAAAACTTAATCAGAAATATTTTGTTAACAATTTTCTTATTATTTGAAGAGTTCTTATTGACTTAATGAATTTTCAGAATACCTGAAGATCCAAGTGAACAGACGGCAGTTATCGATTCACAAGCATTGAATCGTCTAACTAATCTCTCAAAAATGAACACAGCGGAAATGAATAAAATGAAGTTGCGAGAATCCCAACAATATACTAGTGAATTGCAGGAAGAATTATTAAAGCGACGACAACAATTGCAAGAATTAGACATTGAAAGGAATAAACAAATGAAAGAATTTAACTTCGATGATAATGCAGAAATTTTGAAGAAAGCTGATGAATTGAGAGAGAATGATGATGAAGAAATCAGACAGTTGAACGAAGTTCATCAACATTAATTTTGAAGTAAAGTCATTGAATTTCTTTTAGTTGATTTTGAATGCAAAAATTCAGGCAATACGCGACGCTCAAATAGCCGAAAAGCAGGAAATCGAACTGGAATTGAAAAACGAAGGAAGACGAATGGATTCGATTATGGAGAAGAATCGTCTCCAACAAATTTCGATGCATGAACAATTGGAAGAGTTGAAAAAACGACAAGCTCGAGTTAAAATTTTTTGGTAAGTTCTCAAAGAAAATTAGTTGGAACTATTTAGGAAGGAGCTAGTGAAATTATGAAACAAATTGGAATGAATGAACAAGAGAGATTGATTAAAGAAGAAATTAAGGAACAAGAGAATCAATTAATGAGGAAACATTTGGAGAAATTGCGAGAAGAAGATTTCAAAGATATGGAACAGAAAAAATTGAAGCAAAAAGGAATTGCCGTTAGTTTCGAAATTATGAATTGTATGAGAATTATCAAATTCAATTTTATCATAGAGTGATTTAAAGAAAGTTAATGCTGAAATTGAGAAAGTGAAAGAGAAGAAGGCTGAATTAGATCGAATAGAAGATATGAAAGGTTTATTTCATTTTAGACTTTATAAATTAATTGATATTTTAGTAATGCAATATTTGAATGAAAGAGCTGAAAAGGAAGCAGCTAAAGAACAAGAAATGTTAGAGAAAAAATTAGAAAAGGAAAAAGAAATAGCGAAACTTCGTGCTCAACAAGAACGTGCTAAAGATGTTCAAGCTGAGCGAGATGCATTGCGGGCTAAAAGAGATCAAGAGGAACGTGAACGTGAATGGCGGAGACAAGAGAAGATCGACGCAATTAAACGAAAGGAGAAAAATGAACAATTGAGATTAACAAGAGAGTGGCAAATAAAGAAGAAGCAAGAAAATGTGGTTGACGAAATTCGAAGAAATGAA
The DNA here is from genome assembly GCA_023231475.1 of Seison nebaliae. NCBI lineage: Eukaryota > Metazoa > Rotifera > Pararotatoria > Seisonacea > Seisonidae > Seison > Seison nebaliae. The sequence goes on from JALJEE010001605.1 coordinate 124,509, forward strand.
TTTGAATTTAAGAAAACTCTCGCTAATCAAATAGAATCAGAAATCAAATTGAAAAAAGAAGAAGATGAAAATAGGAAGAAAAACTTAAAATATCGAAATGATCTCGCCTCCCAAATACGTCAAAATGAAGAAGTTTATTAATTGTTTTAAATACAGTTTCTATATTTTCTTTTAAAATCTTTCATATTCTAGTCATTTATCAATTCAAAGAAGTCATATTTTGAAGAAGGTAGTAAATTGAATGAAGAAACAAGAATGAGGAAGATGAGAATTGAAGCTATTAAAAAGAAGAAATTGGATGAATTGAGAAAAAGTGGAATTCCTGCGAAGTACTGCAATGAAATTGAGAGGAAGATTATGTAGAAGTGTTTGGTATCAGAAATTCTATTTCACCAAATTCACCGTCAACTTTAATTAAAAAATACTTTGGATAAATTAATATTTATATTTTGTCGATGGAATAAAATTAAGTTAATCGTTACCATAATAAATATTAATAAGTTTATCATCTTACGATTAGATTGCAGGTTACCCGTTATGTAGAAGTACGATAATACAAAGTTCCATAAAATGGCCGAACATTTGAAATGAATTGGTCGAGAATTGGACCAGTAAATTAATCATCTATAATAATAAATTAAGGTCACGTAGAGGTATCAGATTAACATAAAGTAGTCATGAGAACAAGAGATGGTCGGAAATTTGGAAGAATGTTCTTCTCTTTTCAGGCATTCCATTATTTCGACCGACTGAACAATTAATCAGAAAGAAAATCATTTAAATGACATGAAATTTTTATCATTACTTTTCTTTCTACTTATCGGTGTACAACTCGAAACTAATTTTGACCATGAAAAGCTAAAATATACATCTAAGCAGAATTCCAAGAAAACTGTAAGGGAGAAACCTAGATGGATGAAGAAACGTATTTTGGTTAATATTTAATCGATATACATATTATATGGGATAACTTAATTTTTTTCATCAGATTAGTGGCGGAGCAGGATTTATTGGATCTCATTTAACCGACTATTTAATGCTTGCTGGTCATGATGTGATAGTTGTAGATAATCTGTTTACTGGATCATTAGACAATGTTGCACATTGGATATCGCATCCAAATTTCCATTTCGTTAATCATGATATATCCGAACCATTCTACCGAGAAGTCGATGAAATTTATCATCTAGCATCACCTGCATCTCCTCCTCATTACCAATGGAATCCTATAAAAACTTTAAAAGCTAATACTTTAGGAACATTTCATCTCTTAGGAGTCGCTAAGAGAAATCGTGCAAGATTTTTATTAGCATCCACCAGTGAAGTGTACGGAGATCCATTGGAGCATCCGCAAACAGAAGATTATTGGGGGAATGTAAATCCAATTGGGTCACGCTCGTGCTATGATGAAGGGAAAAGGAGTGCCGAAGCAATAGCTTATGCATATAACCATCAAGAGAATGTGGATGTTAGAGTTGCCAGAATCTTTAATACATATGGACCACGAATGCATATGAATGATGGACGAGTCGTATCTAATTTCATAGTTCAATCATTGAAAAATAAAAATATAACGGTTCATTCATCTTCCTACTTCCATTCAAAACGTTTAATTATAATTACCGTTAGATTTATGGCGATGGAAGTTTTACTAGATCTTTCCAATTCGTAACTGATCTGGTAAAAGGCTTGGTCTTATTAATGGAATCGAATTATACACAACCCGTTAATTTAGGTAATCCGAACGAACGAACTATATTGGACTTGGCGAAAAGAATCAAAAATTTAATACGTTAGAAAATTTAAGTTCATATTTTTTGTCTTCAACTAACTACAATTAACAATAGCTAAATCGAAGAGTAAAATTTCTTTCGAATCTCATATCGCTGATGATCCTCAAAAAAGAAGGCCTGATATTTCGTTAGCAAAAAAAGTTTTGAACTGGTTCCCAACAATTCATTTGGACCAAGGACTTCAGGAGACCATTAAATATTTCAAAAAACAATTGAAACAACAACAGAAAACATCAACAATTACGACGAATATTGGTGATAATTCAGATGATAAGAAACAAAATGTTTTATGGATATCTACTTTATCCTAAGCAGTATAAATATTATTATTTGATCCTCTTCCATACTATGCATTCCAACTTAGTTTCCAATAATTATTTTAATGTTAAATATAATTCATTACTTCGACTTTTTAAACAGTATTTTCTTTTTTATTGGTACTTACGTAGTATTTGAAGTTAAAATATAATACAGTAAATAATGTATTGTTGAAGTATTTTAGCGTTATGTGAGATTTCCCATTAATTATCGCTTTTGATATAGAACCATAATAGATCAGATAAAGTCATCGTATGGCTAAACGAAGCCATGTCGAAGGAGTCAGTTAAAGTAATCCTAGTATATAATACATACTATCATTCGTTATAACAAATGAGATCTCTATACCAAACCAATTTGATGATCACTACAGCAATGATCCAGATGATCTTGTTCCAATGAAAAATACGAAATGTAATTGCAAAAAAATTGGCAATCAGAAGAGAAAGAAAACCTCGTTCGAGAGTTAAATCTACCGACTCTGATAAAGCACTGATTACAAACATTCCTAAGATCCCGATGTTTTCTGGAATTGAAATTTGGTCAGGATATTTCAAAAACATTTTAACCATCATTTTATTTTTTATAAAGTATTATATTATAACACCGTTACGGGTTTTGTTTTTTAAATAATATTATACAAAATTAAGAATCATCTCGTTTTTACCTGATTTAGTTTTGAAACACCAAACTAAAAATTGAATAGTCTTTTTATGGGGAATTGTCGACAAGTAACTCGAAAGACATATTATTCTTAAGTTCATGTATCATTAATATTGAAAATTGATTGACTTCCCGGTTACGGAATGAAGTCAAAATAGAAGATGAAAAGTATTTTACATTTATTGCGGAATAAGATCCACAACTAACCCAATCTTTTTGTACAGCTATATTAGGAGTACGGATTGTCCACTTTTCAATATTATTTTCTATAAGTTGTTCGTTATTTTCACCTAATGCTGTTGCTGCTTCGACAAGAAACTGTCCTATAACTTTTGCACTTATATGGTATGTTATAATTTCTTTCCTAATAGAATCAAATAAAATGATGTAGCCATTCTTCAAATCAACCAAAAAACTAGCATAATGAGGTCTCATCGCCCAATCAATATGAAGTCCGAAGAAAATTATAAATCTTTTTCTAAAATAAATTCTATAGTGGTTTGGTTTTTGTCGCATTTCTTTTATTAAATCATCTTTAGTTCCCTCATAATCATAAGGAATATCATTCGGAGTATTACTTGATAAACTAAAATTAATTGAACGGAACATTAGATAATTTAGGTATAACATTTCTGTGATACTCATCGTAAAAGCTTCTGCGATTTCATACTCAAAAGTAGAAAAAGTGATGTTGGATTTAGTTTCATAGAGTTTTGCAAGGGGATCGAACAATTCTGCCGGTTCCCTCAACCCTTTTTCCGCAACCAAATTTGAATAATATTCCTTCCAATCCGGTGGTAGAATTGTTGGAAAACATAAATTAAATTCTGGATACTCTTCATCCTCTATATGAATTCGATTCGTTAGCTGATCTTTCGATATTCGAATAATAACCTGCATTCTCCTTATTCTTCCTTATACCTATTATCTTATTGATAATTAATCTGTCATGTACAAGTTAACCTTTTATTATTAAATTAATCCTGTTTGAAATTGAAAAAAAAATTTTTTGAATAATCACTTTAATGAAATTAATAGTAACTCCACAGGGTCAATTTGTCTCGAAACTTTCTTGTAACAAACAATTATTCCTAAAATAATTGATATACTAAAAAGTCTTATTATTAGCATAATCAGTACTAAATGAACAAAGGAAAACAAAATAAAAACGAACTTTTTTGGAAAACAGTTCACTTCAAGTGGTCTTATAACTTTGATCAAAAATTATTTTATATATTATTATTTATTAGTTAAAACTCCCGTAGGGATAAACATGACAAAAGAGAAGCTGTCATCCTCTGTGTCAATAAAAATGCGTAATTGATCGACGGAATCGCGGTTGATAGGTAGAGTGGAGGTGGAATCGTATGTGGAGATGAAATTTTTAAAACCAGTTAGAGAAATGTTTGGAGATAACCCATAGTATCTGACAGTGTATGTAAAAACGGAATGGGTGTGAAAAAGATGGATAACGGAAGGACGACTAGAGAGTGATTCGGAATTGTTAAATTTATCAGAGTGAAAAAATACGACGACATAGAAGAATTGGAAGTGGTAGGATATTCACAGTGGCGAAAAGAAGTGAGCGGTTACATCTATGAAAACAGCGGATCATTCTCCTAATGAGCCGATTATAAGCACGGTCCAATGACAGCAAAGACCTATGAGAGCATAGAAAGATAGTCTCCAAAGAATACAAAGGTAGCACTAGGCTCCTAAAAAGTGAAAGACGGATCTTTAACGGGACGAATTTGGATTTAGGAGAGAAGGAGAAAAAAGCCCTACAGAATTTGTTTCGGGTAAGATCGAGAGCGGATGAGGAAAAAGACCGCATATCGATCAGTGAGTCAAGGAAGATAGTAGAAGTAGCGACAGGAATGTTAGAGAACGAACGGTTACCGGTTGAGAGCAGCCAGCATTTCGATTCGTTTATAGTAATCCCTCTTTCAGCAAGAAGACGAGATGTACGTAAATAGGATTTCTTCAAATCACGAAGAGAACGATGTATAATCACGAAATCGTCAGCGTATGCCATAAAATGCGGAAAGAAGAAATCACCAATGACGATTCTATTACTTTCGTTGAGTTCGCGGAGGATGCCGTCGATAGCCAAACCAAATAACCATGGACTAAGGATCGTACCTTGACGGACTCCTGAATTAATCTGGAAATGAGTACTGGAGCAGTCACGGTGAACAACGCACCCAGTGGAATTACAGGAGAGATGAGCGAGAAATTTGAGGATGGGATATGGAACTAGTTGACGCACAAGGTAATCAAAAGCATAAGAAACGTTAACGGAATCGAATGCCTTTGTAGCATCAAGGAAGAGAAGATGTAAGGATAGTTTCATTTCCTTGGCAATAATTATAGCCGAACGGAGAATGAGAAGGAGAGGATAGGTGCCACGACATGACGATCGATAGGCGAATTAGTAGGATGACTAAAAGAGTACATTCCGATATCGGATCAAAATGAGGTTCTCGAATACTTTCAGTAGGAACGAAGAAATGCAGATCGGTCTGTATGAATTTAACGAGGTTTGATCGATATTCGGT